>PNEQ01134976.1:31453-78141 GCA_003012365.1 Medauroidea extradentata | reverse complement strand
TTCATTACTTTAGTGTAAGGTTTTATTTTTACTTAAAAACAATTTGGACACTGGTTAGAAAAAATTTGCAATGTTACAAATAATTATTCCATGAATTACAACAATTATCTGTATTCCTACAAACAATTTCTGTGCATTTACTATTTTTTTAATTTACAGTGAGTTTGTGCTAATAATTTTTTTAAGTACCACCAAGAGTGGTTAAACAAATAGTTCCTAATTTTTAAAAGTACAACAAATTACATGCATGAAATGAAACGTGAAGTTAATTTTCTTTCATATCGAACATTTTGTTCGTAAACATAATCTAGTGCATTCATTGTAATAACAATTTTGTACTTAACGAGTAAGAAAATCTTTGAATACCCATACTTCTCAAAAATTCCTTACTAGAATAACTATGTTTTCTTTGTAAAGTTACAAAGTTCACAAGAAACGTGTTGGTTGTTCAAAGGATTCTTTTCGCAACATTTTAAAGAAATTCCTTGTAAAAGTACAACGCTTTTTTGCAGCGTGGTTAATTAATGCGTGTTGTGAAGACATTGAAGATTTCACTTTACCGTCTGTACAGTGACTCGTTGCTACTTCAGAGAATTTTATGTTCTCATATCCTGGTTTATTACCTTGAATTCAATATTTTGCTGCTGTAAAAGTTTATTATTAACTCCAGTATACATTTGACGGCTGCGTAAACCAGTTTAAAAATGTTACCACGGACGAAGAAAAAATTATTAGGGCCTATATCGTATCTTCTTCCGTGAGTGTGTTCAGTAGGCCTTCACAAATTACCGCTGAAACGTTTATCGTCATTGGCGTAGATTTTCAAGTAAGTAAAAAAAAAGTAATACTATGGAGAAGTCACCAACTTAAAGAAGCATGTATAATAAGATTCTGGTGAATGAACGGTACTGTATTGTATGATGTTTATTCTTTGCTATGAGAAACAGCTAATCTAATACGTTTTTCTTCGAAACGAACACACGTGCACTTAAAATTATGATTTCTAAATTTAAAAATGCAGCATGTTGAAAACATTGTTTTGGAGGCCCTCAAAATGACTGAAAATGACTTTATTTACATTGGCATGAATAAAATACCACCCTTAACGTCGACGAAAGCTCTGGACTTTTAGTAAACTATCCACTCTTTGAAGAGTCATCGCTTCAAGACTCGGCAGAGTCACTGTTTTTTTTTGGTAAATATAATTCTACACAGATTTGTTACGATTCCTTGTGTTTAGTTGTGCGTCTGTGATTTATAATCAGTGATCAGATGATTATAATCCTCAGAATCGTTGAGTTCAACCTGCAAATCACAGACGTGTGGTGTTGTAGTAATCTTATTATGATTGGTACAGTCAAATGAGTGACACCTCTGCACAAAGGCACACTGCCAATAACCAGCAAGCACAACTGCAGATGTGCACATAAAGTGAAAAGTTGTTGCAAAATTCTTTTCATCAAATATCAGCGGATCTACACACAAGTTCGAGAAAACAAACGCGGAAAATTTAATCCGATACTTATAGGTGTCTTAATTTTGTTACTTGGCGTACGCTAAAGGAATGTCTCCACTGGGAAAATGTCGGCTCGTAATGACGGCAACGATTGTCATATAGGATTGCTGGTTTGTGGTTTCTCTACGTTGAGATGGCAGCCCGGGTGAGGTAAGAGGTAAGCAGTGGCGGCTCGTGGGTTGTTTCCAGGTAGGGCTGCAGTTGCCAAGAGCTGTACAGGGTTGTGCGCTGGTTGACTCTACAGCCACTGACACGCTGATGTGCAGGTGCCCCTTACTACTGAGTGGTCACAATAGATCTAGTAGCCGGCAAACACTTCATGGTCGTTGATCTACGATGCGTTCATCAAGAGTGAATAGTTCCGACTATCTGCAGCCCCACCTGGTAACAACCCACGAGCCGCCACTGGCAGTAAGCACGACACAGCCAGCGTATCATACCTTACTCTGGCCTCTAAGGCGCAAGTCACTGAACTGCCATGCAGTCTTCTCTATGAGACATCCTATATTATTTTGACGTACTGTCAAAGGTCTATTGTACAAGCTTCTAGCTTTCTAAAGATTCTCGCGTACGCATTAAAATTGCATCGTTCGACGGCCCGCCTGATCCAGCCAGAGTACTTAACTCACCTATAAATTGGTATATGACCTTTGCTAGCATTTTTTTATATTACATTGCAGTATTCAGTCAAAGATCTGTCATGCTAGATTACTAGGCCATTGTAACTGAGATAAGGAAAACGAACCTTTAACCGAAGATTTCCGAGTTTCCCTCCTCCGTCGGTCAACTTATCAATTAAAAATAAATGTTAACTATGAAATAACAATGTGTGCAAGATAATATATGCAATTTAATTTTATACATTAGGCCTATATTGATAAGTAAGAATGTGAATTGTGTAATGAACATGGCAATTATGAAACGTTTCTATCCAACATGCAAGATGCGTATTGGGACGTTGGTAATTACACTGTAAAAAAAAAACTTCCTAACATTTTTGGAAGTTATTATCCAAGACACAGTATGGGACAGTTACCATACTTCCGTCTTGTAAATATGCAAACTTTTACACTTGTTACAATACAAGTCTGGTAACTTTAGTATGCATTTGACTGTTTTATAATTAGGTTTAAGAGTGTTACCATGGATGTCTGGGAAACTATTCTACCACACCTACTTTCTTAGCGATACTATACGCACGTCTGGTAAATTTACAAACTATTTTTAGAGTGTAGTAGGGGAGAATTGTAGCATACTTCAGACGTCTTCGGCGAAAATAGGGTAGGCCTACTCGTTTTAAGGGCGCGATGTACAGAAATTTACCTCACCATGTTTTTATTTTTTTATTTGTACCAGATATTTTTTTCTTATTTTACACACAAAATGTCACTAAATTTGGCTCTTATGAAACCAATTGACATAACAAACTGGAAAAAATTCACAGTGGATAGAGACGTCACAAGCTACAACGTCACCTACATAAAACAAAGCATGATTTTTTTTTGTATTTAAATAAAAATGCTGAAACTTGAAATGAAAATTTAAAAAATTAAATTTTTTTAAATAAATACAAAAATATTTTATTTTATAGTTAAATATAGCAGAATTTGTTGCCTACAACATCGTTATTCACTGTGAATTGTTTCAGTTTGGTAAGTGGGTTGGTTTTAGTGTCGTCCTTAAAATGGAAACATGCAAATTTTGGCTTTAACGAGCCATTACGCAAAACTACAGTACGCAAAATAAAAGATAATTATAAGTAGAGAATTTGGTCATATTTTATGTCTAAAACAAGGAAAAAATATCTGGTACAAATATAAAAATAAAAAAATGGTGATGAAAAAATTGCTGTACACCGCGCCCTTAGACTCTCGTGTTATATGCTCCCTGTGCTAGACTGAGGTGTTGGTTAGAGGTAGAACTAGCCGAAGAACCGTACGTAGTCATGCTTTGTCGGTTCGCTAAGACTCTAGAGGGGAGGATGATGGAGGGCTGGGGAGGGAGGGGGTGAGTGGGTCTTCGTCCCAGAGGTGTCACGTTCCGAAATAAATCTCCCGGCCCACGCGGGGTAAATGTTTGCGAAGAAGAGCCCGCGGAGGATGTTGAAGAAAGGGGAGGGAGGGGGGAGCTGGTTCGGTGCTGGAATTAGCTATCTCTTCAGGGACACACGTAGAACGTGGTCGCAGTGTATACGAGGAGGTATTATGTGTCCCTCGATGCTTGGAAATTCGGAGGGGAGGAGGAAGAGGGTTGTTTGTTTTGGGCCAGGGAGATGTTACAAAAACCCACCCCTATTCTGCACACCCCCTGACCGGAAAGCCACACCTGGACAACCAACGACCATTTCACACGCGCTGCCGCTACGCGGTTTACAAGCGTTGTCGCCCAGCCCAGACAATACCGCGGTAATTCCCGCGTGTGTGTGTGATTGACACTGCTTCCCCGCGTCATTCGATACTTTGTTCGTCGTCCTGCCGCCACTGTATTACGAGCTGCGGAGAGATTTTTTTGTCTCGACCGCGAACGGTTATTCTCACAACGAGGAATGCGGCTTTGCTCCGTCCGCTCGCATTTTAAACCACACACGATGCAGAATGGTTTCAGTTACGCCTTCGGACGGTCGTTGCTTGATTCCTTTTTAGGATGGAATCTTCTGCAAGCGGTCTTCTATCTCTGTTTCAGGCAGAACGGTTGTGCATCCTGTGTAAGTCCATATTTTGAAAATGTGATTTGTTATATTTGGCCTATAATAATTTAACTTGCATCAGTCAATCAATAAATTAATTTGTCTTTCTTTAAAAGCCAATATCGCAGTTGACAACGTCTTGAAAAATAAACAATAGATGGAGATCGATTCCTTCAACATTGGATTTATCTGTTTTCTCCAGATAACTTCTGCTTCAATAGCAGTATAAATATTTTTGGAGCGACAGACCACAGATTAAAGCAATATATATTTTTGCGAAATTAATTACAGCAACTATGAGGATTCACATTATATTACGTAATGCAAAATATAAAAATTGTGCTCTACTAGCTCGTTAATTTGTATCTCACAATTAATAATGAAAAAAGAAGTATTGATGAACAATTTTCATGGAAATTCGTTTAGGCCTCGCTCCCTAGTTTAGCAGTGCTTTCGAAAATAGTTTTTGTAACGCAAATTAATACATATATTAAGAATTCCTTCGGCACTTTTAACACTTATCAACGTTTTTATATGAATTTTTCTGTTGCAATACACCAAACTGATTTTTAGATTTTTGCCCCCAAAATAGTACACATTTTGTTGTGAAAATAAGCCAAAATGAAGCAAAATAATTTTTTTCTCGCAAACTGTAGATTATTAAAAAAAACGGTCTTGTAAAATTGTGTATCGTATGTCTGTACACCGTCTCAGATTTTTTCAAAGCATTTGGTTAAAACATATTTGAGTTATTTGCCATTGTTTGAAATAAACGGGAGATCATGGCCTTAAAGGCGTTCACGTGGCAAAAATGTATAATTTTATATTTTAACGACGTAGTGTTCGCTATACAGACGTTACTAGTGACAACATTTTCCACTTGTAATATTTGTTTAGGTCTCATAGTTTTCTCATAGCGGCAGGTCAAAATCAGAATTTGCAAGTTAGAGAAACATAGGAATAACGAAAACCAATTGATAACTCGAATTAAATAATTTGCACTGAAATGAGATATTATAGGCAATGTGCTAAAAGATTTAAGAACACACAATGATATTCCTTTGTAGGCTACTTAAAAATATCTGAAAATTTTGAGAATTTACTATATTTATGGAAATTTTTAAAATAGACAAAAGAACGTTGTTGTGTGCTTTAAATAAAATCTTTTAGCGTATGGCCAGTAACATCTAATTTCAGTGCAAATTATTTCATTTGTGTAAGTCGCTTAGTTTTTGTAACTTGCATATTCTGACTTTGACATGCCACTATGGGAAACTATGAGAGCTAAAAAATTTTTAAAATTGGAAAATGTAGTCACAAGTAACGTCTAGGCCTATAAATTGAACACTACATCATGAAAATATAAAATTATGAATTTCGGCCCGTGAACACCCACCCATAAGGGGTTTTCGTGTACTTGTGTTCTAAATTGTATTATATAAATCATATAAAAATTACAACTTAACGTTAAACACTGACTAAAGGGAGCGAACTGTCTTATTCCAGACATTTAACGAACGCTAGCAAAAGAGAATTACTGCAAGTCCTGCAAATCTATACTGAGAGAGCCAAGAGAATGTGGAGACTCATACATAGACGGAAAATATTGATATATTGCTTTACAAGGGCGTCCATAAAGGGGGGGGGGCAGGTGGGTCTGAGCCCCCTTAACAGATGTTCCACAATGTGTTTAGTTTTGTTGTTTTTTTATAAAACGTATAGCAAACTATTTGCAGTTTGGTAAGTTTCGTAATCAACGCGGTTTCGTGTGTCGAAATATGCCATAGTGGCTACAAATTTATTCACAGACTATCCGTTCCTGTTTACATAAACATATATTATGATCTTGGCCCCCCTTTACAATTTATAAGATGGGCGACCTTGGTGCAGTACGATATATCTTTATCACGGATATGTGTTCGTTTGAACTGATAAAGCACCGTTTCCATTACTGCGTGTTTTGATACAATATACAGAAAATAAAGCATTTAGTAAGGAAAATTCCACTGGCAACAACACGCTTGCTGTGCAGATAAAATATGTGGTATATTTGGAGAGCTGAATGCTAGGTAGAACACAAACTCTTCCTAATTAGCAAGAAAAATGTTAAGGTATCAGACGTTTACTTGTGAGTAGGTCTATGAAGAACTCCTCATATTATGTATGCTAGCTACTCTGCTGTGTTTACGTTAAAAAATGGTAGAAAATAACAAATTGACTTTAAAAGTGCACACTTTACAGCGAATATTCTGACTAAAACGGATTTCAAGCCACTCGAGTAGCTCATAAAATGAGTAATGTCTGAATATTTGTGTTGATCTTTGTGCTACAAGAGGTTGGCGTTTGGTGGTGTTACAGCAGTCTAAAAATAGTTGTTAGCAGTTTCCAGAGGCCCCAAAATTATGCTTCTCTAACAAGCATACTGAATTTTAAAAACGTGGCAACTGTAGTTCAAGTGGGTGTTCATTTCGTAGGTAGCAACAATAGGAATAAGTTCAGCGGTTTCGCGTAAAAACATTTTCGCGTGACACGCCACACCACCGTCCAACGGCTAAGTACACAGTCATCTTAATAGTAGCCAATATAGATAAAATACTCAATGACAATCCTAGATAATGATATTTGTCAACTTTATGAGTAAATGTTTATCCAACATTACTAATTCGTTACGCGAGCTCTCTTGCGCCGCAGTTAAATGCACGAGGTTCCGGCGTCAGAGATTGTGCCTCAGAAGTTCGTAACACTGGAAACAATTTTGTTTACAACGTTGGCTAAAACTATTGTCTAGGATTGCTATTGTTCAATTTTCGCTAATAGGCTTCAAGAAACCTACAGTTATAGATTAATGCTTTTAGCGTTGAATTATGTACCACGCCCTCTTAAGCGTTGACCAAAATATTAATAACAATAATACTTTATTAATGGCGTAGTTAAGGCGATGTCGCCTTGTCTTACATTGGATCATAATAAATTCTGTCTACAATTTACAATTATTTTTATGACATTTCAAACCTAAATCTAAGACAATTCTAAACATAAAAAATAAAAAATAATGAACTAGCGATATACCACGAGAAAACTGAAAATAGCATGATAATTTATGACGTAACATAAACTACATATAATTTACATCAAACTCCCGTCCCGAACTCAAATCTCTCATTTACTCACTTGGATTCCTTCTACATAGCAACTTTCGATTATTTTTGACGGTGTAGGGAATGGGACGCGGCTTGCTTTGCTAAGTACCGGCTCGGGATGTGGGAGGGTAGTGTTTGCAGGAGAGGCAGGACTATATAGGAACGCACGTGTCCTTGTCGGCGGAGGAGTAATGTCACGCTGTGACAAGGAAGGTGACGGCATGAGGGCAGTCTTTGTTATGCCGCCAGGACCTCCCGAGGACACGCACAATCACAGACTGTCCTTGTGGAAGGTACGCGACTGTCCTGGGTGGTCCAACCTCGACTCTAGACACACTAACCTCTTACACCCTCCACAGTACACTCAGCTCTTCACAAGAAGTACACTATATATACTTGTACCAGTGTGAAGTGAACCACTTCAGTGAAACTCCTGCAGTTTCCGTCAAAACATAGCTACTGAAGTTAGTGAACCTTGCAGACTGAACATGCTTAAAAGTTATTTACACTTATTTTCTGTGAATTTCAGCTGCCCGTTGATTGATTTCCAGTCATTGCTACAGTTTCAACTGGAATGTCAGTGATTAACATTTCACTAATACAATAGTAGCCTAACCATTCATTTGGATTTACGGTGTAACTTAGACGTAGTTAAAAATAAGGAAATTATTTTAGTGCCAAAGTAGTCACTAAAGAAATCTATCATGTTGGGTCATATGTAACTGGACGGCAATAACTTGAGAGGATTCAAATGATTACAGACGAAAAACAGACGATTAATATCGTCGTACCATACTTCTCATTAGCCCTAATAAGGCAATGCTCCAATGTTTTATACTGTTTTTTTGCGTTAATTATTTTTAAGCTTAAATGAGAGCAGATCCTATCAGTAATCTGATTGGCAGTTTTCTTCAGAATTGTTTTCGCCATGACTAATTTTTTCAAGACAATTAATATTTTGGTTGTAACTAATTTTGTAACTGACGAAATTATGGGTAGGCCTAATTGACTTATTTGTCGAAACTATATACATTCCTGACTTGAAAAAAAATAGCTGTCATGGACCAACCATTTCAAACACGACTGCCAAACAGACTTCTGATATCTGCTTTCAGTTAACCTTGAAAAGAATTATCGTAAAACCAATAGAAACGTGAGGGCATAGAATGTGCAAACACGAATAACGGAATAAGAATGTCGGACACACAGATACAACATTGGAACCTCGTAGTCACCTCTTCCCCCGATAAATTACTCTATCTAACTATCGGTAAAGATATGCTAATTGCGTACCAGGGAATGTGATTTGTGTACATAACTTTATCATGTCCGATAAACAAACCCCTGGTTTTGGTTAACTACGCAAGTTTACCTAAGCTTTCTTACAAAGTCAGCCCTTGTAACTTCATAGTAGTCTAATTTTACAAGGAAAAATCTTCGAACTTTTACAAACTTTGTAAAAAGACGTGTTGAAAATTTCTTGCAATTTTATTTATTTAAGATTGTGACAACTTTCGTAGTTCTTCTTATCTATAATAATAATTAATATTATAGGAAGAGATGAAGGAATATCGCGAAAATGCTTCGTGCCAACATACCCTTGAAAGGGCTGTAGTTTCTTGTTACATGTATGATTTGGTAATATGCTTCTGACACAACGTAGCTGTCTGCAGATCAATAACAGGCATCAAATAGCCTATTACAACAGCGGGATTCTTATTGGCTCAGTCAAATAGGGTAACAGCTCCAAATACAAGCTCAGATGAAGCCAGTAATCTGGTAAGCTGAATGTGTCTCAAATAGCCCAGAGAGCACTCTCTCGCACCTTTTTGACGTCACAGAGTGTACTCTCTGCTGTCCCAAATTCGAGAGAGAGTGGGCAAAAGGGAGAGTGAGCCCACTCTGCGGGAAGACATCTTTGTTTTCCTTCAAATACAAACCATAACCTAAAATTGGAACTGGAAAACGTGGAAAACATTTACTGTGAGTTTTCTGCATTCATTTATTTTCTCAGCTTCCCTTTTATCACGCGAGGTTGCAGTGCTTCGAGGGTGCATCCGAGGGTGGCTGTCTCAATTTAATTTAAGAGTGAACCAGAGTGGGCGAGAGTGAGAGTGTGGAGTGAGAGTGTACACACTATTTATTTGAGACCCGGCCTGTATACACATACAGGCGTTGGTCAATGATTGGATATTTTTAACTCTCAGTGGCTTGGGGTTCAACCAGCTAAATACAGACGCATGGTTTCACAGTAACATTGTTCTGATTGGCGTAGTCAAATAAGGTACTTCCCTACAGAATGACACGCTACCAATAACCATAAAGTAGAGCTGCAGATGTGCACATAAGGCATTGAAACTATGTGAAGCAAATATCTTTACCCGAATATCTGGGGTCCCTTGTTATGACAATTTTTTTTTTAAATTTGTATCGTACTGTATGTATATGATTACAGTGTTTACAGTTGTGTCAAAAATATTATTTCCTATTGCTTTTGTGAATTTATAACATGTTATTATACGCGAAGAGACAAAACCATTATAAACCCTTCAAACTGAGAACATAATTCCACACTTGAATAGCCTTAACCAGCGAATTTTTTTTTTTTTTTTCGAGGATGAGATATTTGAAACAAACCGTACTTAGTCTTAAATTATAAGCACTCGTGAAACGCTTAGTAGATTGAGCTGAAAACTCTTAAATAACCAAATTGCCTAGTTGAAGCAGTGATTTAAACAGTGTATTCTTATCGTTCATACTTTAATATTTACACGTGGTGAGTTTTACCTCTGTAAGAATAATCAGTCGTACACTTACAAACGCTGAACCTGCTTGTCAGACCAGATTTTTTTATGGTTTGGTAGTTATTTAAAAAATAATTGAGTTATTTAATTTTATGTTCTAACAGATTTTTGAGTTTCTCCCGCCGAGAGCAGGAGTTATATATATATATATATATATATATATATATATATATATATATAACTTATATATATATATATATATATATATATATATATATATATATATCTGGGTAACACTACAGGCAATATAAAATAGGCCTACTACAGTTGTCAAAAACCAGTTCATGCACTAAATATCCCGTAGCAATATTAATATGATTTCAGATCATTCTATATGCATTTGAAAGTCATTAGCCTTCTGAAGCTGTGAACTGGTTAAAATATAGGACTATGGCCGTGTTCCAAGTCTTTTGGGTGATAGTATTTTGGTCGTATTCCAAGTCTTTTCGATGACAGTATTTTGGTTTCTGAGTTTAGTTTTAGGTAATCTTCCAATGGCAACATCTCGACTGTCAGTTATTGCCAGTTTTTCATGCTGCCTGGTGTCCCATTGTCGAAACTGGGGAATGTTCTTGTTTTGATGTTGCGAGTTATGACGGTATGTTGGTTATAAAACAGAAAAAATACGGTGAGCCTAATTTGCGAATGCTAAACAAAGAATTTGAAAGAAGTTCACACATTGGTTTATTAAGTTTAACAACTTAAAAACTATAGGTTATTTTATTTTCCTACTTAATGCTACATGGTGACAATTTGGGGTTTTGCAGTTGAAAATTGGCTATACGTAACCTTCGGTAGTTTACAAAACGCAAAACACAAAATACTAAAATATATCACAGATTTTGTGCACACAATCGAGTCACGTGGCCATTCTGTTAGTAAAAAATACTAGTTGGAACACGGCCTAAGTATAGATTCTATATACGAAAATATATTTGTGAACATAGATCCATTCTGACGTTTCTCTACTAGAAGACTCAATCAGGCGTTCCTCCAGCTAAATCTTATGAAGAAAATGTTCTGACCGTTCCAGTTCTTCCTCACTTTGCGAATCAAACGCTAACGAAAAAAAAAAAAGTCTCTAAACAAGGCAAAAATCCAACAGTCTACAGCATCATGAATAATAAAACGTTCTCAGAGAAAATAACTATTCAGTTATATTCCCTTGTTTCTGTGGTTGGCATTGAAAAAAAAAAAAAACTGAATACGCCGCAACAAAAAAAAATGTAAATACCTTAATTAACCCTTCAAACCAGAGTTCGAAAAATCTAATGAACATTATCTAGCGGTAAAATAAAATATTAAACAGGGTCTATGGCATCTGATAAGCTATGAAGTAAATATTTGTAGGAATTATGGTATTTGTAAAATAAATTAATGCTTGTACATTCATAAGGACCAAGGTTATTTTTATACAGAATAAAACTGGAAGGTATATTGACAGTATATCCAGTAATTGTTTCTTCATACCTACTAACGTCACTTGGATTATTCTTGTCTGCGACGAATAAAACATGCTTAGTACATTTTGTGAGCACTTTCAAACTAAGCGTATTGCCATGCATTACTTGATTTCCAGTCTTCCACTTATAATGTATGGCTCTATGCCTGTAGCTTTATGAAACACAAAGCAAGGTTTCATTTATAAATTTTGGCTCCAGGTGTCATCATTTAGGTATAAATTAAGGATGATCTCTACCACCGTACAAGGTTAAGAGTGAGTGATAGTCAATATCTTGAAATTTTGTAATTTTTGTCATAACTTTTCTTCTGGGTAGATTTTTGGAACTGTAACCTGACTACGGAATATTGTTAGAATTTAACACACCGTAAATCTTTATTTTCCGTCACTGTTGTTACAGATCGAATTTCAGTTAAGAAAGTAATAAGAATTATCTAACAGTAATTCGATATTTAACAACAGACAAAAATATATTTACGGTGTCCGAAATTCTACCAGCATGTATTCTGTTCCGTAGTTAGATTAAAGTTCCAAAAATTTCCCCGGAAGAAGAATGTATGACACAACAACATACAAAAATTCAAGATGGTGACTAAGCACGACAGGACACTGTTATAAGCAGTGTTATCAGAATGTTTCAACGTCGGTAAATCTGTAAGTGAGGAGCAAATTTTCAAAACTCAATATCGCCAAAAAATTTAAAATTTAGTTTATGGCCAAATCTGTATAAATCACTTCAACTAAATAGGATGGTGGAATGGGTTTTGATCTAAAGTGAATATTTACCATTTGGAAGGCTATTGGAAAACGTATTTTGGTAACAAAACTGGATAAATCCACATTTTCTCATTAAAAGTCAATATAAATCTCGGTTATAATATACATTGCAATGTTTGTTGTTTTCAAAACTGAATAGATCAATACATTCTTGTATTTGAATGTTTCACTCGCCATATACATGACTGTCCTTCTGACACAAGAAATTACAGCATTGTAACCTATAGGTACATAGTTGTCAACCTTGAAACATCTGCTGTCCTGCTGGTCTATTCATATATCCAAAACCATTTTATTTTTCAACATGTATTATTTCCATTCTTTGTGAAAATTCAAGGTGCCATGCCTAAAACAATGCATTTTTGGTACCTCCTTGTTGCTCTGACAGGAGATCCTACTTCAGTTGCTCTGACAGGAGATCCTACTTTCAACTTTTCTTTTTTTTTTTTTTTTTTTTCTTTTTTACTGGTTAGAGGATACATATTTTTCCACTCTCCTGTAAAGTTACATTTTGTGGAGATATTTAGTTTTGAAGAAATGCTCCTCAAGTGTAAATTTTTAACGAAACATAATCAGGATGGGGGACATGTTTTTTTTTCAGCGGGTGATTACAGCAGTATAATAAACAGTTACAAGTTGTTGTTCATCGGTAGATAGGCCTAGGCATTCGTGTATAATTTTGTGTTATTTCTAGGGACGTGAAATATTCACGTTTTCTTTACGTTATATAGGCCTCCTAAGCAAATCTGTAAAAAAATTTGTACTCTTACAAAGAAAATTCTTGGAAACCAGTTTTGCAGAAAATACAAAGTATATGTTTGAAATATTACAAGAGATAGCCTTGAATATTTAAAATTTTATTTTTAGATTCGGCATTTTTTTTAACACGAATATATTTTATTCTTTATTTTTATGAGCATGACATTTTAGTTTACAATGTCTTTATCCCCTGTGATTTTTTGAGTTTGGTATATCAGTTGGTTTTAGTGTAGTCCTACTTAGTCCTTAAGAGTGTGTGCTGGTAGATAAATAAACGCAGAAAACATCTATTGATTTTTACGCTTTTTTCGAACCCAATATGGATAATATACTCAATGACAGTCCTAGATAATGGAATTTGCCAACTTTATGAGTAAATATTTATTCAGTATTACTAATTCGTTACGCGTGATCTCTTGCGCCGCAGTTAAATGCACGAGGTTCCGGCGTCAGAGATTGTGCCTCAGTAGTTTGTAACACTGGAAACAATTTTGTTTAAAACGTTGGCTAAATCTATTGTCCAGGCATGATAGCTATTGTTTAATTTTTGTAAATTGGCTTCAAGAAACCTACAGTTATAGATTAACGCTTTTAGCGTTGAATTATGTACCACGCCTTCTTAAAACGGGAACATACAAAATATGACTTTAACAAGCCATTACGCGAAAACTGTGAGAGAGAAAAAATTTTCATATGAGCCAAATTTAGTTACATTTTGTGTCTAAAATAAGAAAAAAATATATGGACAAATAAAAAATAAAAAATGGTTATGAAAATTGCGGTAGACTGCGCCCATAACGTAGCACCGACATAGTTCCATACTTAATTTCACAGATAGATATTGTATTGTTGCTGGGTGTATGAATGGTGACGTGTGTTATGATTGGAATTGTAATATTAAAACTTCAGTAACATTTGTTTCCTATATATGTTGTATACTGTACTTGTTTTAAAGGGATTGTATATTGGTAATAAGTGACTGTATTGTTATTAAATGACTATATGTTATATTGTAAATGTTTGTGATTGAAATTATTGTCTGACATCTTCAATATCCCTAGTCAATATTTGACTTAGTGGGATCAAATGAAGGCAAATAAATGAAATGAAATGAAAAAAATTAAACTGTACTAGTGTATTTCAGTCACTGCGTATGCGAAGTACGCAAGTAGAGTTGCCAACACGATTTTAATAGAAATAAAATTCTTTTCACACGACTGCCGGAGTTACCAAAACCTAAATAATGCAAAATAGTTTAACGTATTAGGCAACTACACACACTTTTCTTGTATTGTAAAATAGTTTTCAGGAATTGTACAGTTGTGCTTTATGGAGTAAAGCAACCAACATCACAAATAAATTTCACTTCTTTATGTATCGAAACTTGTTTGTGAACAGTGATAGTGTATACACAACACAAAAGTTTTGGCACATAATTCTTGTAAAAAATAGCAATCAAAGTTTATGAACAGAATTAAGTAAGGAATTGAGTATAACGTTAAGGATACTGTGTATCGGGCTTTACACTGTACAAAAACTTCGTAAAGAATATGGAAGTTTACATCCGTACAGTGTATGGAAAGTACCATTACTGCAGCTTATAAGCAGAACAACTGTTCAGCATTGTAAATATACAAGTATGGTACAATATGTATACCTATACATTTGATAGTTTCCAAAAAATGTAATGCAACGCTGTCTTTGGTGTGCTGGAAACAATTTTATCATACCTACTTTCTTAAGGCCTCGCTCCCTAGTTTAGCAGTGGTTTCGAAAATATTTCTTGTAACGCAAATTAATACATAGGCCTATATCAAAAATTCCTTTGGCAGTTTTACCACTGATATATCAACGTTTGTATATGAATTTTTCTGTTGCAATACATCAAACTGATTTTTAGATTTTTTGCCCTCGAAATAGTACACATTTTGCTGTCAAAATAAGCCAAAATGATGCAAAATAATGTTTTGGTCGCAAACGGTACATTATTTTAAAAAACGCTCTGGCAAAATTGTGTATCGTAAGACCGTACACTGTCTCAAATTTCTTCTAAGCATTCGGTTACAAAATATTTGAGTTATTTGCAATTGTTTGAAATAAACGAGAGATCATGGCCTTAACAATACTATGCAGATATGAGGTAATTTTAAAATTATATTTTTACAGTGATAGCGAGTGTGACTGACGTAAATGCTGGGAAAATTTCACGACACTATTGCTTGCGTTCGTCGTCGTTTACAACGAGCAGTCATACCTACATAACTGTGTGCAGGATAACCATATAAGCCTACAGTAAAAAACATTTTTTTTCTACTTCTACAGAAAAATTCTTTGGAAACGGGTTTTAAAAAAAACCTCTCTTACAAATTTTAGACAAATATGGTAGGCCTAAATATTACAGATAATGCTTGTAAATGTACAAACATTTCTGCGTATTTACAAACATTTTTGTATCTAAACAAATAAAAAATTTACATATACAAAGGAATTCTTGTACAGTTTACAACAATTGTTTGAAATGTCAGAATTTTTTTTTTTTGAAAACCAACTTAAAAAAGAAAAACATATTAAATTAAAAATATATTATAAGATGTGACATGCTGTTGAACGTTATTTTGTTTCACATCAAACAATCTGCTCGTAATAATAGCCTATATACCACGTGTCCTCACAAGAATTTGGAAAATTTAGAACACTTAAGTTACGTGCAACATTCTTACTGTAGTGCCTAGATTTATGTTTTCACATTAGTTTATTAACTGAGCACTACTAAAATTTTTCTTTCAGCCATTTTGTAATCATCTTTAATATTTTTGACCTAAAAACTTCCCTGGAACAAAAAACCAATGTAAACATACGCACAATCTCAAAACTGAATATAGGCGTATTTCGGCCAAATAAAGTGCAGTTTTTGGAAAGCGTAAAATTTAAAGCAAACAGATTACTATACAATATTTCTCTTGTAAAAGTAACAGTTTTTTTTACTGGGTATAGAATGTGTAGACCGTGTACAATGTACATTAATAACGCAGTTAGGCTTACATCGATGCCCGTCTCGACCTTCCTCGTTCATGTTTGATGCTCAAGCATCACTGTCAGATAATGGCGGTGCCACTTAGGCTACATAGCGTGCGTGCGGGAGTTTGCATGCTTGCACAAGCTCGGTGTGCGCTTGTCAGCGAATCGTTCATACAAAGCACTCTCTCATTGGCCAGCAATTCCTGTGCGACGGGGCATGGACAATGAGAAGGAAAACGTTGGGGAGGGGGATAAAACTAGTAGTTCCACTTGGTAGGCCATCTGGCAACACACAAACATTCCAGATGACCAAATACCAGAAGATAATTTCCCGGAGCTTAAGGGCCCTGACGACCAAGCTTGTAGCCACACAGTAAAAAAGAATGTACATTCACAAGGGAAATATTGTAAACTAAAATCAGGACATGATCAGTCAGGTAATGAAAGTAAGATGTCAGAAACCTTTTAAAGTGGTTACAAATACCGTAAATACTTTTGGGAACTAGTAAAATAAATGTCGATGAGCAGATTTTTCAAATTGAAACAAAATAAACCTAGGAGACTTGTCATAGGTTTACAAAACATTTCTTACTTTTACAAAAACAATTTTTGAGAACTAGTTTCCAAAAAAAAAAAATTTGTAACACTACAAGCAATTGTTGTAAAATTAACCCGATTTTAGCTGTAAATCCTATACAAAATGTGTTCGTATGTTTACATAAATGTTTGTAAATAGCCTATACTAAGAAGTTTGTAAAATTACATGTTTTTGAAAATTTTACAAAACATATTTGCAAAAGTACAAATTTTTTTACTGTGCATAGAATTTAAGGTTTTAATAAGTATTTTTTATATTAATGCAAGAACCCATAACATTTTAAACGCAACGCGTTGAAGAAAATAATGCGCCGTTCGTTTACAGAAGAGAAACATTACATGATTTTGGCAAATGTTCGTAACAAAATCAGTGGTATTTTGCGTGCAAATAGCCTATTTGAGAAACTATGAGGTCTATTTCACCCAATCTAATTAGGTACAAAATATGATATATTTGTCATAAAACAGTGCAGGATTTCTTCAATATGAAAATAATGTTCCTTTAAAATAATTCTTCATAATCACTGTGGCCATATGAGTGAGTGATCGATAGTCGCCAGTTTGAATTTTTGTATTTTGTGACATAACTGATAAATATTTTGTAAAATGTGACAGGTCTCCTGGGTTTATTTCGTTTCAAATAGAAAAATTTGTTAATTAACATTTATTTTACTAGTTCCTAAAGGTGTTCGCAATATTTGTAAACACTTTAAAATGTTTCTGATATCTCACTTTTATTACCTTACTGATATTAGTTTACAAAATTTTCTTTGTAAACGAATTATTATTTTTTTTACTGTGAGTACGACAGAAGCCACGCGAAGAAATAGCCAGTGATTGAGGAGATGAAATTTTCCTGTTCACTAATAGGTAGGCCTATTTGTCGAAACAGTTTCAATAGAGGAAAATAAATAATGCCGCAAATCCTCAAATCTGTTTTAAAAATAACCTACTAAATGAATTAATTTCTAATAACAGTATGAAATTATGTAAAACCAACCGAAACAATAAGGCCTAATGTATTTCACGAATTAATAAAAAGTAGTAGACTATAGAAACAATAAGGCCTACTATGAAAATACATTGAGCTACATGAGCGTTGTTAATCAACGTACATAGGCCATATATTTCAGTAACTTTATTTACTTTCCCGAGAAATGTTTAAAATATTTTCCGTACAATAACATTATCCCTACCTTTTCGTTAAAAATAGTTCAAAGTTAACAGTGTTTTTTTTAACAGTAACCAACAGAAATAATCATTTTCTAACAGCATACCTTCTTTTTTTTTAATTTTGCTTTTATAAGGACATATATCTAATTTTTATGAAATTTTCACTCTAACCTAATTATAGGTCTACATGAACACAGAGCTGAAACTTTGTAACGTCACTTAGAGTAAGTTATAGCCTACCACATTACATGCTAGAATTATATCACGTAGCCTATACAGTTTTACTATGATTTTAAGCTTAGGTCATCAGGATTGCTGAATAGACTACGTAAGCATAGGGCGCAAATGTCGCTAAACCACGTGCAATAAAAACCGTTTTCTTTACTGCAAATTAAAGTTTTTCTTTCTTTGAGGATATTTAGCTAGCGGTAGAAAAATTTGCCCTTAGCCTATAGCAAAGAAAAAATTTTAATAACTTACATTTGTTGTTACAAATGTTTTTTTTCTTTACAAAGTTTCGTTGGAAAACAATAGCCTATAAATTTTCTTTCTAAAAAAGATAAAATTTTTCTACGTAAAATTTGTGTTCGAAATGTCACAACTAACAAACTAACACTCCACATTAAAAGTTCTAATAAACTATTTTTAATAGTAACACAATTTTGGTCACCATTAATGTAACTTTTAAACAAGAATTTACTATGCGGAGAGCCTAAGCTACAGAACTTTGCAGTGGCTCATAGGTCTGAAATTAATTTTTCTTATTAGCAAAGAACATTTTTCTGTGGCAGAGAAAATGTTATTAAAGGGCAAGGTCAGATTTGAATGCAGAACATGTTTCAATGAGTTCTGCACTTAAAACGTGTAAGCTGCAGTCCCTATATGGAGCTGATTTGCATGCACAAATTTTGCAAACAATTAGGCCTAAGGCGTTTATTCTAAATAGTTCAACTATTTAAAAAAAATGTAATTGAAAAGCCACATATGAAACACACGGGGTTCTACAAAAAATTTAATTAGGTAAAGTAAATCCAAAAATAAAATAATTTATCCAGTCTTTATTCTTTTACAGGTGTTTTTAATTACAACTACGAAAATGTATTGTAAAATGTAGACTTTTATAAGTTTATTACCAGGATCCCAATAGGACATAAAATTGTTTGATGAAACTACAAGATGTTTTTTCAAGGGAACTGTGTTTTCATAGGGCCTACATAATCTACAGATATTTCGTACAGTGCATTCAATTTGAATTAAGGGGTATGAAAAGGTTAATATGTCAAGCGAACCACTGGAATATTAAATCGCCAATAAAATCTGAACTACTCATCATAATTCCATGGAATTTTTTTGCAGGTAGGCTAGATATTTGAATAGCGGACGTCTGTTTAACTTATACAGAACTATAGGCAGTAGTAGGTTTTACTTTCGAGTAACAAATTATAAGGGTTTTTTTTTCTTTAGAAAAGTAGGCTAAGAGATTGATATCACGAAAACGACAAAAATGGAAAACTGTAATTTTTTTAAAATTTTTATATGATAGGCCTAGTTTATAGGTCTATATTCTAATTACTGAATTAAAAAAAAATATTTCGTTTTGATTTTAAAATAATTTTTCATCCGTAAACCTATTGCGTAGAGGTTAGGCCTAATTGAGAGAAAAAACAATATTCACAAATCAAAACGCTAGTGTTTTTTTTTTTAATTCGGTTGATATTTAAGCCTGTATATTATTATATTAAAAATTATAGAAATTATATTTTAATTTTTAATAATTTTTTCGTTTTTAAGCCCGCATTAAAACAAATCTTTTTTTGTTTTGTTTAGCAACAAATCATAAGTTAGACCACTAATGATTAGTTGTGTACAAACAGACGTCTGCTAATAAAATATTTACTCGGCAAAAAAAGCCCCATCGAATTGTGATGAGTAGTTCATAGCCTAATTAATTGATCGACGATTGAGTCGTTCGTTCAAAATCTTACTATTCCGTACCCCTTAAGTAATAGGCTATCTCATGTTTTAAGCACTCGAACCTAGCAGTAATAAATTCTTTCTTCTCCACAAATAAAGCCATAGTCTAAGAATTAATTATTAGGATGTGAAAAACAAGGGAATCGTGATAGGACATTTTACAGAGCGTGGGATTCTCCAAATGATCTGCCAGTTAGGACGTTTTTCTGTAGGCCTTTATCTATCAAACAATATATTATTAAATTAAAACAATAAATTAAAATTAACTATCACCACCTGCTATTTGCACCGACGCAACGCAGTGCAAAGTGCAGAAAAAGTAAAACGTGTCTCAGTGGCGGCTCGTGGGTTGTTGCCAGGTGGAGCTGCAGATAGTCGGAACTGTACACTCTTGATGAACGCGCCGTAGAACAACGACCATGCAATATTTGCCGACTACTAGATGTGTTGTGACCACTCATTAGTAAGGTGCACCGGCACATCAGCGTGTCAGTGGCTGTAGAGTCAACCAGCGCACAACCCTGTACAGATCTTGCCAACTGCAGCCCTACCTGGCAACAACCCACGAGCCACCACTGACGGGTATTCTATTGCATGTGAGTATTTAATTCCAATGCTATGCAACCAGAGGCAACGCAGATGCAAATTTTGCGTTGCACACATAAAAAGCGATATTTAATCGGCGTCCAGGAGACCTTTAGGGCCTATAAACTATTATAATACAGTAAATACCTTAAAACTCTTCCAAAATGGGGCTTTTTATTCTACTATTAAAATATTTAACAAGTTTTCTTCCAATTATAAATGACTTGTCAGTGAGGCCCAAAATTGTTTAAAAAGAAGCTGAAGTCTTGTCTAAAGATCACTTCTTCTATGCATTCGAAGGATAGGCCTATATTAAATACCACTTTAAACAATGTCATTTGTTAAAATTAATATGTTTGTAGACTATTACAATTTCTAACGCTCGTGTTTTCAGTTGCTTCTTATTTTATGTGTGTTGTAAAGTTTTGTTTTATACGTTTGTTAAACCATCATTTCACTTTAAAAACTGATCACTTGTAAACGTTTTTCTTAAATTTTTTATTACTTGTATTTGTATGTCGAACACTACATTCCTTGCCTAGTGACTGTTATGGGGTTTCATGGCGTGTTTTGTAACAACGGCCAGATTATGGAGTGCAGAATGGTGCTAATCTGAATTGTGATGTATTGTTAATTTGTATTAATGTTTGTGGTGTATTTTCATGTGTTTGTCATTTTATACTGGTGTGTATTATATATATGACTTGTTCCACTTCCCCAGCAATTTGTTAGCTGGCATGGGATCCATGGAACGTAAGAAAATAAAAATAAAATAAAAAATAAATCACAGACCCAAACAGGCAAAGGCTCAGTTACGCATTTTGTATAGTCCCTGTAAAATTACGTTCAGCTGCTTCTGAGGAAATAGACTTTACGGATATCTACGAGCTAACAGCTTTGTATCGCTCAATAAACAATAAACACACTCAATGGCCTATTTGCTGTGGCGGTCGTCATGACGTCATAAGTCCGTCGTCGGGGGTCCGAGCATCAATCCCCGTAGCCGACGCGGTGCTGACGGGAGGGAGGGCAGCTGCGGACAGGGGTGGTTCAGTTTCAAAACCTCCTTTACCCCTCCCGCTTTCAGCATGAGACCACACGCATGGTAGGTCAGTGGTTTGTTTCAAACTGCCCCGTCCGTGTTAAACCGCTTACCCCCTCCCTTGCCGGACCTTTATCTTCCCCCTTATTTCCCCTCGCGTGGCGTGCCCGCCAATAAAATCTCCCCCCACCGGCAGCGCGCGGGGTGAGGCCACGCCCCCTCCGCGGGAGGGAGACGTTGATAGTTGAAAGAAGAGGGAGAGGAAGAGGCGGCAAGGCCCCGCCCAGGCAGGGCGCGCGCGGCCTGCCACCTAGCGGCGGAGTCGGGCAGCGCGCGGCCTCAGTCGGCGGGCGAGCTCACGCGAGGCAGCACGAGACGCCCGGGAGCCTGCGTGCGCGCGCGTGTGTGTATGTGCAGGGTGCGCGGGGAGGAGGAGAGAAGGCGAGGGACGACACGCACCTGGAGGGACTGTGACATGTGAGTCGTGTGCGGCGACGCAGCCATGCTGCTGGGGACGGTGCAGGAAGACGTGAGCGCCCCGCTGCTGGCGGGCAAGACGACCTCGGCGGCGGCCAGCCGAGCCACTGACTTCTCCATCGCCGCCATCATGGGCAGGGGCCAGCGGGCCGACGCGAGGATCTCGGCTCGGGACCTCCACAGCTTCGGTAAGTCGCCGACTCTCCTTCATTATTTACATTTTCCTCTAGAGCCATTGGGGGGGGGGGGGGATTATATATCACTTTTTATTTGTGCGATGCGCAAAATTTGCCACTGCGTTGCGTCCAGGGACAATTTACCCTGAAGGCCAGCTAACGTCATGGCCTGTGGTGCAGTTGAGGGAAGGGTCGTAGACCGAGTGAAATAAATTGTGCAATATTAGTTATGTTAATGTGAAAATGAGATATATACTGTGACAAATCTTAGCTAGCCTATTCCCCCTACTTTTTTTCTAAGTTACTGTCTGTAGGCTAACTGAAGGTTTGAATTTTAATATAGAGCAAAATAAAAAAATACACAAAATCTGTTGCTGTGAACTGTAGAAGACTTTAAATACTCGACATTGTCATAACTTAAATTATATGTAGGCTATTTGGGTTGGGAGGAGGAGAGGACGCAGTAATATAGGCCTACTTTGGTCTAGGACGTAAAAAAAGTGTAAACCCAGGTTTAGAAACTCAGGTACAGAAGTGCCAAAACGTAATGTGGTAGGTGCACAATAGTTTTGAATATGCGCCTACCAAATACTTCGGCACAAGTATTTGTTTTGTTAAAGCATGCGCAGCTAAAAATAATGTGAGACTATTCAATTTCAACTCTGACTATTGGTGCAAGTAAAGATACATTTTATTTGCTCTGTATCTGCAGTGTGCTGTGTCGATGCGAATAACAGATAGTGATTTTTCATCGTGCACAGAAAATTTTTTTCGTACTTACTTTTACAAAAAAAAAAAACTTGTAAACTAACGTCAAAATATTTATCAGTCTAGGCACTAGGCTACAAAGAATGTCACACGTCATTAAAGTGGTCTACATTTCCGAATTACCATTTTGTGTGTGTGAGGGGGGGGGGTCGATTGAATACATTTTTATGAGCAGATTGTATATATAAAAAAATCTAAGCTTTGTCACGTGTTTATAAAATATTTCCTAATTTTAAGAAAATAATTCTTGGTAACCGGTTGCCAATTTTATTTTGTCTCTTCGAACAATTGTTGTAAAATGTACAAGAATTTAATTGTAAAAATATTTGTAAAATACAACCATTTCTGTACATATAGAGACGTATTTATATATTCCCAGGTGTTTCCTGTAAAATTAACAATAGCCTATTGTTTGTAAACTCAATAATTTTTTTTTTTTGGAAACTAGTTACCAGAATTTTGTTTGTAGGCCTAAATGCACAAATTTTTTTTATTTTTAACTGTGTGGCCCTGGTGAGATAAGGGGCCTGTAATGTCACAGTACACTCACTTTAGTTGCCTCAGCGAAATGTTTGTTTAAATATTAGTCACTGAAAAGTTACTTTGTCTGAAAGGAAATTTTTGTTTAAATGGATCCGTAATAGCAGCAAAAAAAGTGTTGTTAAGATAGTTAGTTTGAACTATTTTAGTTGTGGTATTTGTAAACTTAGCTTTGAGCCTATGTTGAAATGGTTATTATCTTTGTGACTAATAAACTTAAATTTTTTTTCGAAGGAAACTTTTTAAAGGCCAAATGTGGCACAGTATTTTGTTTGCTGTAAAACAGCATTTCTTTACCGCAAGCTACATTCCTTTGCCGCAAATTACTTTGCAATGGATCGTATTTAAATATAGGCCTAATTTTGTCCTGGCAATTAAAGTGGCTTTTCTATGATATTGATATACACTTTAAATTATAGGTAGGCTCAGAAGGTACCAGACAGACCTAGGTCCTACACATATGCCACTGTGTTTTGGACGTTTTGTTCACCCCGCTTAGGCCCACATTTATATAGGATCTTTTAGGTCGTTATTATATACCATGAAACTATAAACAATTAGGTTTTTTCTCCCATGTCGAAAAAACACCCCAAAACATTTACTTGAAATTTTATTGCTGTAACATTATTTTCCTCATATCAGTACAGAAAACGGGTCTTCTCGGAATAGCGATATCTTAATGGAATAATGAACCCTTCGTAATATAAAGTAACATGTAATCCCTATCTTTGTTCTTTACAGGGCTGATTTAATGTTAATTGATTTGACTACTATTTATAACTTGGTAGTAGAGCTTAAATCAATTAATTCTGAGCAAATGCATTTTAAAGATAACTGTTTCCAATCAATAAAATTTATTGTAACAAAAAAATTCTTTGGAAACTAGTTTCCAAAAATATTTTTGTAAGTTTACAAAAATATTGTAAACTTGCTTGTAAATGTTCAAACATGTCTGTATTATTACAAACATTCCTGTGTGTTTACAAATTTTAATTGCACATTTACAAATAAATTCTTGTACATTTTACAACAGTTGTTTGAAGTATCACGAAGTTGTTTTTGGCAACCAGTTTCCAAGACTTTTTTTTTTGTAAAAGTACATAACATTTTGTGTAAAATGTGACACGTCATGGAAAGGCTATTTTGTTTCACATCACACACTTTGCTAATAAAAACAAATCCAATTAGTTCTTACAGGTATTTGGAAAATGTTGACCACTTTAATGACCTGCAACATTCTTATTGTAGTGCCGAGACTGATAAATGTTTAGTTTAAAAGTAGGCTACAAATTTTTTTACTGTGTATTCTGCGTGAAATTTTTGTCAGAATATGTACTGGTATACGGTCTACACTTTAGAAAAATAGTTTGTAAATTTGTCACACGTGCGTACAGGAGCGCTAAAAAATCAGGTATGGTTGTTTTCCAGACATTCATGGTAACATTTGTAAACTTTTTATATACTTAACAGTCAACTGTATACTAAAGTTACCAGATGTATTGTAATATCTATAAATGTTCGCATATTTACATGGCGGAAGTATGGTAACTGTCCCATACTGTGTTTAGGTTAATTACTTCTTAAACATTTTAAGAAATTTTTTGTAGTGACGTTTTCAGGTTTTTCCTTTTAATTTTAGTAACCTAATAAGTAACTTTTTTTAAATATCCTATGTAGGCCTAATATTAACTTTTTTTTTCGTATAGTTCAACGTAATTTTTGTGGTACCTTAGGTTAGTTCTAGCTGTTTTAAGACCATATTTATGTAGCAAAATAAATAAAATGTTTCTTAAACATAGATTTTCGTGACCGTAAAGCTAATTGCAATGGCTTATAATAAGCCTATTTAAAGCAAATTTGTGCTGTGGCGAAAAATTTTTTTAGTGTGCCTGTTGTAAACAAATAATCATTTTTAACTTCCTTCCTGTGTCATAAGGACGTTGGACCCGTGAAAATTAAAAATTTTATATTTGTGCCAAACACTGTTCAACTTTTACTCATCAGATAACATGTAATTTCCCCAAATAAAAAAAAATTTGGTCCCATAGTTTTAGCATTATGACCTATCAAAGTCACAAAATGGCAGTTGCGGTGTAGCCAAAATAATAAAAGATAATTAACTTGCAGAAACAAGATAATTCATATTGATTCTTAATTATGTGAGCTACTTCAAGACACTTTTGTGAACACAAAGCGATAACTTTTTGTATTTTTAAAAAATTGATGAATACAGTATGAGTAAATTTTTGCATAACTTTGACTTTTGGCTACTATTGACATTTTCAAAACTAACTTTTGTCAACCATGTCGTAAAATGCATTGATACACTAACTATCGATTCCTGTAATTTTGAATTTATTCGTTAATTACTTTTCTTTTATTTTGGCATTTAAAAGGCTATATATTGGCAAAATTCATGTGTGCTCAATTAAAACTAAAACATGTAGTTCCGTTTTACAGGAATTCGAAAGTCAGTACAGAACTACGAAAAGAAGCAATCATTAGAAATATTTTTAAGAACTTGTGCGTAAACAAGTTCATTGTATGCCTAATTAAGTTAATGCGTTTCTTGGGAACTTATATGTATGATGCTGTATTTCATAACTTGTAATTCATGCGCCAAATATTAGGACAAGAGAATTCGTTCCACTGGCAATATTTTTAGGATGATACGGTCTTTTTCCTGGGATTGTTCTTGTTTATTTTCTATTTTAACTTTAAAATTCCTAAACATTTTGTTTAACTTTTTCAGTGATAATATTCAACTGTAACAGCCGTCTTAAACATATTACAATAAATCTTAAGATTTGTTGGATGAAAGGACCAATTAAAATAATCACCAAGTATACTTTTCTTCACTTTTAACCAACCATTCTCATGTATTTTCTGTAAACAACCTGAGGCAGTTTGCTTTTACAAAATAATCGTGGATACCAGTCGCCGAAAATTTTTTGTATAATACAGTATGCATACATACATTACAAATAACATTAGGCTACGTAAAGTGGCTTACGAACAAAAGGATCGCAAATATTTCTGTAAATTTGCCAAGTTGTTTTTCTTTTTTGAACCGATTCCTTGTAATTTTACAACAGTGTTTCGCTTGAATCGCATTGTTTACTTATCGCAAGCATTTTGGAATATTTCATCAATTTTTCCAATAGGCTATTTAGTGCGTGAGTGAGAATTGTTTTGTTACTTACAACCAATTTCTAATAATAGGCCTATATATAAATTATTTACTGTCTATGTAACCGATTAAGTTCACTTAGGAGCAATAAAATAGCATAATTACTAATATTTTGAAATACAGTTGCCTTTTTAATCCCAACTTTTTAAAGTTGAAGAAACAACTTAAAATTATGGAAACATATAACTAACGTTATAAGAAATGAGGGTCCTATGTCAAAGAACTTGACTTAATTTTTCGTAATGATCCATTCATATTTTTCGCCTACTTTAAGAAAAACGGTTTTACGATACTGACGAATATCTGGTAGGCTAAGTAGTTCGTGACACTGACTAAGTTTATGCCAAAGATGAATTAAAAATGTGTTAGCATTAATGTTTCTGCTTTTGAAATTTTCAAAATCTATTTATAGGTAGGATATCACAGTTTGGGGGTTTTGAATATTGCAATGACTTCCAAAATATGTATGATAAATTTTATTTTATGTTTTAGCGACATAGTTTACGAAATAAATAGGCCCTACTTTAAAAATAAGTTAATATTAAGAATGCTGCAGGGTTGGGGTGTCGGAATTGTGGAAGCGATAAGGGTGATTTAGGTACGTGCGTTACGCTCAAACTGCAAAGGATTGGCATGTACCTGTGCCTTGCCACACTACCATGTTAAGTTTTATGTTTTTACAAAAACAATTCTGTGAGAACTTATACTAAAGACACACTATAAAACTTTCTGTACAATTTACGCGTAATCTGTTGAAAATATAAGTTACAAACTTAGCCTATTGCTCTATTTGCATACCTATTTCCAAACACACTGAAAGGAAAATACTGGTGTTTGTTAAAATAGTGACAATAGCCCACACAATGACAAGAATGAGTTCAAGACTTACTTGTAAACAAATGCCAAAACATTTAGCAGTCTAGGCACAAAAACAAGAATGTTTCAGGTCTTTAAAGTTGTCAAAATTGTCCAATACCTGTGGGGATTAGTGGGATATATTGTTATGAGCAGAAGTGTTCAATGTGAAACAAAATAACCTTTTACGGTCTGTCACATTTGACAAAATATGCTGTACCTCTTCGAAACTAGTTTGCAAAAAAAATGGTGACACTTAAAACAATTCTAAAATGCACAAGAATCTATTTGTAATAGTAGGACTACAATTATTATATATAAATATACGAAAGCGTTTGTAAATGTTTAGACACATTTGTAAATTTATAAGCATTTCCTGTAAAGTTTACAGTATTTTTAAGAGCTTACAAAAATATTTTTGTAAACTAGTATACAAATTTTTTTTGTAAAAGTGCAATTTTTTTATGGTGTAGTCCAGTTAGGTTCTGTAGGAGTAACAATATCATCTTTAGAAATCACAATGTGTTCTTTAGAAGTTATAGTTTGTTGTTTAGAAATTACAAGAATTCTTTATAAATCACAATTTGCTCTGTGGACATAACAATTTGTTGTATAGAAATAAAAATTTATTCTGTAGAAAAAGCAAAAAGGAAATTTCTTTTCAATAACTAATCGTGACTGATGCAGAACAGATTTTTGTAAAAACAATCCAGGTAATACTGACAATCAAATTGTACTGTTGTCCCTACAGTCTATTTTACAGGAATGCGGTGCTTACAATACTTTACTTTCAGAGTAATATCTTTGAAATTTTCCATTACTAATAATTTTGAAACTGTGGATTTTTTTAAGGTAGCTTTTAAAACACAAAGAGTCCTGTTATGTGCTCAGTGGCCACTCTTATCACAAGGTTGTATGACGTACAGATAAATGAGTGCTAGGCCTACTTGTGCATGTAACTTTTCAGAATGTTTGCCATACCAACACATTTTCCATCCATGTGGTTAATTTGAAAAGTATCTGGCTTTGGAATCTTAAAGCGTTGTTTAAAATACAATTCAATGACATTGTTTAAACACTGGACTAGATATTTTTCTCACAAATATCTGCATGTCATTCAGAGGCATGAGCATAGGTAGCCGTTTACGTTATATGTCTTAAGATGACCGTAGACTGCATCGTTAAAATCATGTTGCGTTCTCTTTTACAGAATATAAACACGATGTTTTTTAACCACCTGTGGTAAAATTTTGTTTACTTTCGTAGTTATTACCGAACTTATTTTAAATAAATTACATCAAATAATTTAAAATAAACTTTAATTGAACAATCCTTGTTCAAACACCAGTTATCTTAATTATGTGCTGGCAATTTTATTATTATTTGTGGTTGGTTTATTGTTATTTGCCTTGTCAACCACTGGATCCTTTTCATCTGTTTACTCTTTGAGAAACATAAGCGTGCATTGGCTGATTTCGTACTGATAAAAATATTTTCGTTATAACAGCTTCCAAACCATTGTTTTGTAAAACGTGTTCATGACCATAAACTTTCAAGAGAGTAATGTTAGTGTTTTTCTGAAATAACTTATTCTGTAAGAAATTGTTTTAAAACCTACGGTAACGATGTAAAGGCATATTATGGGTATTGAGTAACTTCTAACTAAATGTTATACATTTTTGTTGAATTCTGGTCAGGAAATATACACCAGAAGACGTACAATTTTCACAATGTTATACTTATTTTGCTTGCATGTCTTTAAAATAAGCTGTTGTAGTCAAGTCTTTGCAGTTTTTGCCGAGCCATTATAAGAAATACTAAACTAATTATTGAACTGAAACCATGGTGAAAACTAAGTACTTGCTCAAACAAAAGACATAATTGGCAAGTTAAGTGACAAAAATTTTATGCAATTAAATGCTCTGATATTAGCTGCCTTTAAAATGAATTTTCACGCTTATAAAATGGCAAACAGACTTACTAATGTGGAGAAATCACAGACATGTGGATGCAGGAATTTAACTTAGAAATTTTGATTGCTTTTCTTAACACAGAAATGCCGTAATTGTAACATTTACCACTAATTACGCCAAATAATGTATGCAACCTAAAAAAGGTTAACTTTGTGAAAGTTATGCTGTTAAGTTTACCGGAAGTTATTTTAGTCTTGTAGTGAATAGGCGACATGCCTTTACAATACTGGAAGCAGATGACTTAATTAACTATCGTCATAATGATTCTGAGGCTGCTCGTTTGCTTAATTATTACTGGTTTTATTTACCTATGGCGAAATTCAGGCTTCTCCCTTCATACTAGTTTACTGAACGTTTGACTTTAAGGGGTATTGATCCATACCACCTTGTATTTATCTGTTTTTTCTTGATAACTTCTGTTCCAGTGGATGTATCAAAATTTTTGTCACGATAGGGCATAGATACAAACATAATCGATTTTCTGTAATTGCTGGAACCATAATGTATTCATTATTTTGCAACGGGAAACAGCTGAAAAGGAAAATTGTCTTTATTTACGGGAGCGACTACAGAGGCCGCAACATTAACAGAAACAATGTCACATGGATTCCAAAAAGTGAATGAAACAATAAACTATGCCTTGTCAGCGTGAAAAAAGTAAAACAATGTGTCTATTCCCTGATTTATAAGAAAAACCGTAAAACCGATCTGACAGGGATCAAAGGCGTGTTAAACAATTTTATCGTATTTTCGGTTTTTGAGCCGTAACGTTTATTCAAATTGTACTATCCAAATTTTCTCTTCGACAAAGTATATAATATAGGTATTATTGGTAAACTGCTTGACATAAATAATAATGTAATCTTTCATTTATTTGCCACGCAGAGTCATTGCAAGAGAATTATAGGTTAAATTTCAAGAATTCTCTTGCAATGGTTCTGCATGACAAATTAATGAAAGGTTCCATTGATTTTTATGTGAAGCAGTTTACCAAGAATATATCCTAAGCTTTGTCGAAGAGAAAATTTTGATAACACAATTTGAATAAATGTTATGGTTTAAAAGTCGAAAATAGAATAAAATTGTCTAACACTGCCCCTTAAGAAAATGTAAAATGCCAGGTCCCAGATATTGTAACGATCAGCCTGAAGAGTGCAGCAATGGGGGTTAGTAAGTCCAATCATCATGGAAGTGATATTATTAGTACGCTACCTGGCATGCTAGTTTATTAGTAATGATAACACTGACTAAATTTGTTTCGTATCAGTCCCTTAAGGGCGTTCAAATGCGATAAAATCACAGTTTTATATTTTTATGGAATATTGTTAGTTTTGTAGACGATATTTGTGAGTACATTTTACTCTTACGAAACAATTTCAGCTCTCATAATTTTCTCATAACGGGGTGTCAATGTCAAAATTTTCTAGTTACAATGTCATGCAAATAGTGAAAACTAACTGAGCTACTTAAACAAAATAATTCACTGTGAACTTACGTCCTATGAGCTATGCAATAAAACATTTAAAAACCCACAACGTAATGTTTAGAATTTAAAAAAAATCGCGAAAGTACAGAAACAAGTTGCAAATTCAGCAATTTTTTTAAAACACAAAAAGTAGTTCGCTGGATTTTTGCAAATGTTTTATAACGTATCCCATAGTATGTCATTTCACTGTGAATTATTTCACGTACGTAAGTCAATTGCTATATGGCCGCCATCTTTAATTTTTGTATTTTGTGTTGTAACATTTCTTTTTGATAAATTTATTGCACTTAAATGGAACTGTCAAATAGAATATGTATTGGTAGACATTTTTGACATAATGAACCTTTTGCCGTTGCTTGTTGTGATCTACTCGCAGTTAAGAAAGTTATAAGTATTTTGTAACTGCAGTTATATCGGTGACTACGGCAATGGCAAGAAAAATTTAGGATGTATAACATTCTGTCAACATGTACTCTATTCTGTAGATGGATCGAAAAATTCCACAAATTTGCCGAAAACAAAAGTTCTGGCACAAAATTCAAAAAATTCAAGATGGCGCAGTCTCTCCCTTTTAAGTTAGTAAAGTCCAGTTTGGAAAATATTATGCATGCAAAAATAATTGACAGAAAATAAACAAACCCTATCTCAAAAGAATTTAAAATAAAAAAAAATTCGTAAATATGTCTCTAGCATTATTGTAATGATATAGGACACCGAGTAATTTGAAAATATTATACCTACATAATTTTTCTAGCGTGTTTTCAATGTATCCATTCGTTTAGCATATATTTTATGTGGAAACAATTTCGTTTGCGTATGTCTGAATAGTTAAAATAGTACTAAATATTAATAGGTGTTTCTAAACTATCTTTAATAAATAATGAGAGGAACTAGTCTACATTTTATTTCACTAAATATTACAATTTTCACCATTTTATGTAGCATTTTCATATTTTCTTGCATAATAGATGATGGAACACAAGTGTTTTCAACTTCTTGGCGGGTTCAATGTTTTAACGTCTTCATATTTTGTCACTTTGTTGTATATGTGGAAGTAAATTTTAAATAATTTAAAAAGTGTACGGTTATGAATGTGGGGGAGTGTTAAAAGAACACCAAACATAAACAAGACAGGCTGAAACATAGTAGGCGTGGTCAAACATACTTTTAAAGTTGGTTCTTCACTCTCTTTTATAGCTACGGCACAGATGTCATTTAAATATGCGGGGGGGGGGGGGGGGGGGCATGACAGTAATTGAAGTCAACTGTTTTTTAAAAGGCTTTTTCTTGATGGCCCAAATGTAAAGTACGTTTTAGTAGTTAACTTAACACTATTTTAAACTGCTTATGTGCGCCATTAAAATATGTGTTAACTTTTTTTCTAATCACTTATTATAGCCTTAGGAAAACTGATGTTTAAATAAAGTTTACATTTCTGTATACTGCTATGTAAGCTATACGCAACACTCCAACAACTTATTTTGTATTTTTACAAAGAAAACCCTATGAAACCCGGTTTGTCATATCAATTCTTTGTAAAGCTACAAAGTTGATCTAGTAAAGAAAATATATAGGGTCTAGGTTTGTCACATGTTTGCACTTGTATTAAGGAAAAATTACATTTTAAAAATTTAGTTTATTCTAACCATGATACTGAACTTATTTACTAAACAACTTTTAAACAACTAATCTTACGTGTGGTTCTTATGAGAAAATAACTTTGTGGACGCATACAATTATTTGAACCTGCGTTATTGTGCACCTTGACTTGCATTCTATTTGTGTTTTTTTTGTGTGTATATATTCAATGTACATTTCAGTGCCGCAACAGTCTTGATTTTGAAGTTCGCAGTTAGTCTCATATGAATGTTCGTATTGTTCTAGAAAAATGCATAGCCTATGCGTACAGCCTACTTTACGACAAACCTGACTTTGTAGATTACAATTTTTTTTACAAAGACAATCCATGTTACTGTAAAAACAAATTATTTTACAAGAAAATGTTTGTACATTTACAAACCTTTGTAAAACTACGAATGGATACTGTAAATGCCTTGTAATTTTTATAAAAAACATTTAAGGTGCATAACCATACGTGGCTATCCAGCTACTGACGGGACTTTCGTATTGACATTTAATTGTGGCAAATTTCTTACAGTTAATAAAATTGTTGATGACTGCTTAGGTAATATGTATTTTAGATTGGCACAACGCCAAGTTTTGCATTTAAAGAACAAAAAAAAAAATCAAATTAATCGGTGTTGTGTCTACATTGGCTTTACCTGCCATAATATTTATTGCTAAGACAAATTGAGAACTTTTTTCACGTTGTGTTATACCTAAACAGGATTCATGTGTAACAATCATACTTAATGCACTTAGAGACGTAACACTCACGCACGTTAAGTTAATTTTCGGACAGGATTCACCACCCATACCATCTACACAGTAAAAAAAAATTTAAAGGTTTTTTGGGTAACCAGTTTCCGAAAAAGGTTTTGGTAGGCCTAACATTACAAAGTGTTTTTGTAAAATTTACAAAAAACTTGTGTTTTTACAAACTTATTTGTATATTTACGAACATTTCTGTAACTATACAAACAAATTTTGTATATTTACAGCTACTATCTGGTTAAGTTTACAACACTCTTTGTAGTGTTACAAAAAAAAAAATTTTGAAAACTAGTTTCCAAAAAAATTTTTTGTAAAATTACGAAATGTTTTGTAAAATTTGCTAGGGCGCCTATGTTTATTTTGTTCCAAATCGAAAAATTTGCTCATTAACGATTATTTTACTAGTAGCCTACGCAAAGGTGTTTACGATATTTGTTACCACTTTAAAAGGTTTCTGATATCTTACTTTTATTACCTGACTTAATACGTTCTGATATTAGTTTACAAGCCTTTCCTTGTAATTGCACAAATTTTTTTTACTGCGTAGGTATACACAAAAGTGCAGGTTTTTGTAAGCGAAAACTTCGGTTGGTTCTTATTGTATCACGGTAATAGTTTTGAAAAGAAAACACATAAAATAATTTACCAAAAAAGTGGTTTGAAAAACAAATTTCTAAAATTTAATTAAGTATTACGTTCTTACGGTTACTTGTAGAATGATTCACAACCATCAGCACTTCGCGTACATACCTATACGTGTTACGAGTAGAAAGTTTACCAATTCAGTCACGTATGAGGATCTAGCTTTAACTTGAAGACAGATAATATTAAGCAAGAAGTAATATAATTCTTTTATTTGAGAATGAAGTGCAAGCAAATTTAACAAAAAAAATAATATTCAGAATTTTTCTAGCAATTCAAACCAATCGGAGACAATTACACCATATTCCCATGAATTTTGTAAATCTACCGTTAAAATGTTGGACAAGCATAGTTGACTGAAGGATACATTTATTTTGCAGACCTAAGTATTATACAGAATGTTTATAAGCTCACAAAAAGGTTTTTGAGAACTGTTTTTTCAGGAAAACATTTGTCTAACTTATAACCCGACAAAAACTGTTGTGCTATGTTTGCTTTCGATGTATTGTAATAGACAATAAATACATTGTTACAGTTACAAAAATATTTTCACGGTGCATCGAATAGATAACAATGTTTTTATAAAGAAATGTAGCTAAACCAATAAAGTGAACAAGGCAATATATTTATATTTGTATAAGTAAGAGCAGATTGAAATTAATTATATAGAACTATGTTTTTTCACAGGAATCGTTTTACCAAAAAAACATTATGTGTGAATAACTTATGTCTACATCTTAAATGTAGACTCCAGCTAAATTGTTCTATCAGGGAATGTGCTGAGTTGATGTTGAACGTACTATTTTAATATTTCTCGTATTTTTTGTATATAATTTATCTGCCTAGGCGACTTCATAATAAATTAGTTTAATTATTTTATATTTCTGAAGCTGGTAGATATTTATTGGATTTTCAGGAGTAACCCATTATGTTTGGTTAAATATTTATTAATAAGCGTATGTTTTGCAAGCTTAAAATACTTTCTCGGGTGCTATACATATGATGTACCTGGAGCCGTTATTATGACTAACTCGGGTCGATCGATGACGAACGAAACTCTTAATAAATTCCACGTGCCAGTTCAATCATAAATGTGACACTGAAGGGGTCGACGTGCACAGAACTGCCCAATAGTTTTCATTTCGTGCCACAACATGTCTACACTCGCGGGGACAAAGAGGCTGAACGGGTTGGAGTTGGAGCGCGCAACAGCTCTGTGAAACTCTTTAGTAAAAATCGTTTGTTAGTAAAGTTACAAGAATTTTCTTTAAAAAAATATTAGGAACATTTTGGATGTAGTCTACACAGGAAAATAATTCGCACTTTTACAAGAAAAAACGTGTAAATTAATGTCTACACATTTATCAGTCTAAGCACTGCAACAAGAATATTGCAAGTCGTTAAAGTGTTCTAAAGTTTCCAAATTTATTTATTTTAACACGAGCAAAATTTAGCCTCACTGCCGTTTTACAATTTGTCGTGCGTATTGTTCACTACATACAGTTGTAAAAACACAATGATTATAACAAACAATAAGATACATAAAAAGCTGACGTGCTAAATTACAAAAGTTGTTAATAAAGATGACTAAACTCAGTCTGTTACATAAAAAAAAATATATGAGAGTTTACAAATCGTGAGATATGTTACATAATGCTGAATTAGTCTCCTGTCATCTTTATGTAATGGTTTTATTTATTTTCTTTTTTTTTTGTTTGTTTTTGGCCTGTCAGTAGGAACTCTTTGTACTTTTTCTGAAATACACTTAATGATCCAGTTATTTTTTAAGTTGGTGGGTAACTCGTTCCAGACACGACTGGCCATGTAGCTGAATGATCGCTTAAATGCTGTACTGTTGTGACGTGGTATTCGGGAGTTCATTTTATGTCTGGTGTTGTACGAACTGTAGTAGTTTAGATATTAAGAATTTTGGAATGTTATTGTGGATAATTGATTTGAGTTGTGTGGCAAAATTAAATTGTCGTCTGTTTTCCATGTTCAGCCAGCCGGTTTTAATTAGGGGTTCTGTGAATACTTGTGGAGACTAGTGGGATATATTTTTATGAGCATAGTGTTTGATGTGAAACAACATAACCTCCAGAGCCTGTCACATTTTGCAAAATATTTTGTACTTTTGCAATAAAATTTTGGAAACTTGTTGCCAAAAATTTTCTTGTGACACGTTGAACAATTTTTTTTTTAATGTACAAGAATTTATTGGTAAATGTACAGTTATTAATTGTAATTGAACATTTTATTTCAAATATGCAAATAATTCAGTATATTTAAAATAATTTTTTGTAAACGGACAATTTTTTTTACTCTGTGCCAGATTCGCAGGTTTGTCGGAAATTATATAGGTAGATGGACACGAGTCACATCCACTGCAAAATATTTATCTGGAATAATTGAAATATTCATATTACTTTCGTGCTTCAAAATTAAGAAAGTTATGTAATTGAACAGTAAACTTAATTTAAACAAACAAATCACACAGGATGTGAGTGATAGTGGTCTAGGGGTAAGTTGCGTGGTTTTTAAATTACAAGGTTGCAGGTTCGAATCATGGTGCGTCCACTGAGTTTTTTCAAAATAATTACATGTAAAATTATTTGTTTAAAGAATATTTCATAAATAATTTCCATATTATAATTAGAATAAATAATTGCATACAGTTTCACTTTTATTGCAAAAAAATACAACTCTACAGGCCTACCTTACAATTTCACAAACGTATTATGTTGTATTGTTTTTTTTTAACAAGAACAACCTATGTAGTTTTACAAGGAATTTTCTTTGGCAAACGGTCTTCCAATGATCTACCTTGTTAAAGTATAGGCTACATTTTGTTTTAGTATGAGTAGTGTTTCAGAATTAGAAATCTTTACAAAACGTGGTAGAGAACGAATATTATGAATACAGATGAAACTGTTACAACAGCAGTATAGACCAACGTGCATGTCAAAAATATTTTTAACATAATTTGTTTTTTTACATTGGCACATCATGTGGCAAGCAATATTATATTGCCACAGATAAACATTGTAAAGCTGCGCTGATGGTCTAGAAAATTACTACTGAGTACGAAAATGTTGGTTGGGATAAGAAGCATTGCATCCATTCTCTAAACAGGAATTAGTGAGACATGAATCATTTCCGTGAAATTCCAGACGTTTCGGTCAAAATGAGCATACAAATATAACCGTACCAGTTGTTTCACATGTCTATTAACTGATTTTCAGTGAATTGTACAGGTTCATCAGCTAGAAAAAAAGGCTGGGAATTCAGTGATTAACATTTCACTAGCTGTAACCACTAATTCGGATTTAGAGAGTAGATTGTAGCCCTAGGTAAATTTTTCGTCCCAAAGAACAGATCTTTTCTTGCAAGTTTTAGTAAAGTATTTCTGTATTTATTTTTGGATATTTAAAAAGCGACAAAACTACATAAGTGTTTGTTAACTGAGTGATTGACAGCAAAAGAATTTATTCCCGACTTTGTCACACTTAATTTTTTATGTGTTTTATTTTAATTTTTTGTGCTTGTTTGTTAAGCGACTTCCAATTCAACAAATAATAACAGTTCAATGATAAATAAATAGGTTGGAAACACAGAATTATTGCTGTGTCTGTGTGTTCTTTTCCGATCTGCAGTCGTGCATATTAAACTACAATATTATTACGTGTTGTATTGCTAAGGTCAACAAATTATTTTTGGAAATTAATTTTAAATAATATTAAGTAGGCCTACTTTGAAACACAATACTCCCTGCGAAGGGGTTGTTTTTCCCCGATTTGTTATTGTTTTAAGAAGATGCATGATATTATGCTTCTACATGAAGGTGAATTTCTACAACCATGACATTCAATAGGCCAATAGCTTAAGATATAATGTTGTAACTGGCTTTGCAGGGTGTATACACGACTGCTTAAGCCAGGAATTTCAGGTGATCAATCTATTAAATTAAATGCAAAAATTGTTGTCATTACCCTGCTTTAGAACTGGCGGAATTCTGACGAACAAAAAATAGGCATCAGTTTATAACATATTAAACTTAGCCTACATGGTGCACTGTTACAAATGGCTGAAACAAGGCCATAGCCTAATTAATCCTTTTTAGACATCAGCAGTGTGTTTTGTAAATTTTAACATTAATCGTGTTAAAGAAAAATTAGATTTAAGATTTTTTATCAGATTGGGATTTGACTTTTTCCATTTTTATAGAATCTTTTGTTGTATTTTGCTCTTACACGATTTAATCTACACTATATAGTTTTATTCACGTAGTTGTTTAAGAATTTTTGTTAGTCCAATTTAGTCGTAGGCCCTGTATTGTCTACAGTTCGACGATTTATTAAATTTAATTAAGTATATTGTTATTAAATATCTGGTTTTGATTTAACCAGTTTCTTGTATTTTGATATGTCTTTCAAGTAATTGTTTATTTATGGCGGATTAATATTAGGAAAACTTCAGTAACATTCGCTGCACAAAGTAACCACGGATTAAGTTTGTGTTAATTCTATATTATTATTATTTAACATTTAGTTATCTGAGGTTTAGTTTAAGCTTGTATTAAGTGTTGTGCTTCGTTAAATCTAATAAAAGGCTATTTTGTCTTAAATTTGTCAATTAATTGAAAAATAGTCTTTTAAAAATTTAGAACTCTTTTCTGTTTTGTGACTTCTTTTATCATACTTTTCACAACATGTGTTACTGGGCAAATCATAACAGAACATAATTTTACGTTGGTACATAGATCTATGTGATATAATGTTTACAGTTGAATTTGTAATCGCACTTCTTTCTGTATTTTACTGACATAACCCGTGAATATAGGCTTTAAAAGTTTGTTTAGAGCCACTTCACTACAGAAAAGCGCTTTTCTACCTTATGCCTGTAAACGGAAGCTGCAGTTTATTTTTTACACTATACGTCCTACGTGCCTGGTAAAATTGTTGTTACATTAAATATTACGTCTGTGTTTGCTGTTAAAAAACAATTGGTTTATTATTGTTTATCCAAATTACAAGGATTCGGAGATCTACTAGCTCTGTAAAGAGTAAATAATATGAAAGTGAATTATAGGCACAGAAATTTAATAGTTGACACCTACTGTAAAAAAACTTCCTAAAAGCTAAGGAAAGTTTTTAACCAAAACACAGTGTCGGTCATTTACTGTACTTCAGCTTGTAAATGTGTACAGCAAATGTTGACCATTGTAACAACACAATTCTGGTAACAACAGTATAGGATAAATTTTACTGTTTCCTAAAACTGAGTATGAGTTTATCGCTTTTAGTATTATTATTACCTTCATAAATATTACTACATGTACGAAATTTAAAGTGTACAAAAATTTTACGAACATTTTTTCTTAAAAATTTGTTTACGCCTAATTTATTTATTCAAAACTTTTAGTTTTTTAAAATATATTGGCAATAGCAAAACACATTTTTTAAATTACTTAAGATAGTTTGCAGTAATTGGACTGAACATATACACACCTCAATGAGGCATTAAATTGAAATACCCGTTAACTAATTCGTGGATAATGGCTAGTTATAAAAAAACGAATGCCACTTAGGTGGTGTAAGATCGTCTAACCAATCGCGTCTATTATTTACTATTTTTTTAAATTATTTAAGTATAATTTCTTTGTTTTACAGTTATTGTACAGTCAGGACAAGGATTTATATTCCGATTTTCACCACACAGTAAAAAAAATTGTACTTTTACAAAAAGGTTTTTTGGAACCCAGTTTCCAAAAAGTTTTTTGTAACACTACGAAAATATTTTGTAAAATGTAAAAAAATCTTGTACGTACATTTACAAATTTCTTTGTATGTGTACAAAAATTTCTATAAATCTGCAAACAAATTTTGTATATTTACAGCTAATATCTGGTTCATTTTACAATAATTGCTTGTAATGTTACAGAATTTTTTTTTGGAAACTAGATTACAAAAAAAATTTTTGTGAAAGTACGATATGTTTTGTACAATGTGAAAGGTCTCCTAGGTTTATTTTGTTTCACTTCGAAGAATCTGCTCATTAGCATTATTTTACTAGTTGCCAAAGTTGTTTACGATATTTGTAACCGCTTTAAAAGGTTTCTGACATCTTACTTTTATTATCTGACTGATAATGTTCTGATATTACGGTACAAGAATTTACTTGTAAATGTACAATTGTTTTTTACTGTGCACACCAAGCTGGCCTACAATACAAGGTGTTCTAAGGTTACGGGTAAAAACACGGAAATATCGTGACTTCTTTTGAGACGATGTTAGATTTCACACTCCTGTAGGGGGCTGCGGGGCCGAATGGCCAGATCATTCACCTCCCACCAAGGTGATCCGGGTTCGATTTTCGGAGGGGTCGATCCCCGGATTTCCGCATTTGGGAATCGTGCTGGACGACACTGTTCGTTGGCGGGTTTTCTCGGGGATTCCTCGTTTCCCCCGTCCCATCATTCCGGCGCTGCTCCACACATCACGTCACCTCTCACCAGCGCTGAAGACCTCGTTGCTAAGCGCTGACGAAAATCTCTCTCATACTCCCGTAAATTACTTTGCGATTGGCACTGTTCAATTAAGGGCGCGGTCTACGGCAATTTTCATCACCATTTTTTTTTATGTAAACCAGATTTTTTTTCTTATTTTATACACAAAATGTGACTAAATTTGGCTCTTATGAAATTTTTTTATCTCTCGTAGTTTTCGCGTAATGGCTTGTTAACGTCGTATTTTGCATGTTTCCGTTTTAACGACTACGTTAAAACTGCTATACCAAACTCAAAATAATCACAGTTGATAAAGACATTGCAGGCTACAATGCCGTGCCCATAAAAATAAAGAATAAAAATTATTTGTATTTAAAAAAAAATGCTGAAACTAGAAATAAAAAAAATTAAAAACTCAATAATTATTGTCTGTAAATCAGTAGCAGGCTTGCATGAAAACATTCACTGACTGCCGAGCTACCTTGTCACATATACAACTGTCCGCTCACTGTAGCAGCAGACAATGTACAACTATATGAAGACATAGTGTATACAGGACCGTGGAGTCCAGCCGGCTGGACGTTGAACCCGCGAAAATTACGGTTCTCTAGTTATCGGCATAGTGTCTATACTATGAATTTTTAATACAAACTTTGTAGTTGAAAGAAGTTCATTAGAGACTGTAATTTTCCAAGAATCTAGTAAAATTGTACGTTATATATATATATATATATATATATATATATATATATATATATATATATATATATATGGCTAATTGTTGCAAACGTTAGTATAGCAGCAAAGATAATTAACTACTTTTATGGTTTCAAACACATTATAGTTTTGTCGTCCCAAGAAGCCCTCAATTATTTGGAGCCCAACCAAAACATTTGTGTGAAAACTACACATATGCTCGACGTAAAACCTATAGTGTCTGAACTTGAATGATTTTACTACAAAACAGTTTTTGACTCTTATTGTTTACTTAGCAATTGAAAGTCTACAATATATTTGGTGGATCTTTCTTACTGTTATTAAAAATTTGAGTGAATTTAACGGATATAAAAAAATTCTTACAGTGGATGCTGGTGATTTAATGAATTATCGTGGACATGCCGACATAGCTTACCACTGCAATGCGGCAATCTCAATATTCCTCTAAAACGTAGATGTAAGGAAGCTCAGGTATAGGTAGGCTAGATAAATATTAAGAATCATTGCTCATCGTGTATCGGCCAAACTATTCTGTTTAAACATGTAGTTTACAGATGAAAAATGTTTCTAAAGACGTTATAAGTAATCCTACGTAAAAATAAATTGTTGGATTATTTTATTTTAGGTTATGTTATTTTAACAAAAAATCTGTGCCGCTACTAGTAGACCAAATACTTAATTCTTCGTAGAGAGGAATTGCAGTCCAGTAGTTTTTATTAGTCTACATGCTATTACGATGCGATAATAACTGGTATTTGTATTTTCGATTTATTTTAAATAGACTAATCACCGGTTTGAAAGGCGTAGACGGATTTAACTAGAACATGACTAAGAGCACACGGAAGAAATATTTGTGGCAGTTACGAAATATTTCGTTAGTTTCGACTCTGCCAAATATTTTTTGTTTTCACCACAAAGCATTTTGCTTTCGCCACTAAAAATAAGATAGTATACAAAAAATACTTCCGTGATTACTACAAAATAATTTGTTATGGAATATTTACCAAACCATTTTATTTCAGTGTTTTTATTGAAAAGATTTTCGCCGTGAGCATTCTCTGCGCGAGAATATGTAATTAGACGAGGGCCAATTGAAGAAGTGACACTGACATACAGTTATTTATTATATAGCTGGTGGCAAGAAGAAAACTCGAAACTTTCACGCCTTTTAATAAGAATACCCTGTAAAAGGTTTAAATTTCAGTCTTGTCAAAAACCAGAAACTTCTTTATTTATTTATTTACCTCGCCCAATGGACTCAGGTAGTGGACAAATTTCTCCTGAGTAAAGGGCTCGTCATTAATGGATACAGATCTACGATAGGATATGTAGGCCCTGCTATTTACTATATATACAATTCTAAGACAGTTTAACAATTTTACAATACTGATTTACTATATATAGTTCAATATATAGATCTTCAGTTATACTATTACATAAATATCAGTTTTACAAAAACAGTCAGTCATATTACAATTAACGGTGGTTTCCTATATATATATATATATATATATATATATATATATATATATATATATATATATATATATATATATAGAGAGAGAGAGAGAGAGAGAGAGAGAGAGAGGTACTAAAATTATTCAGCAACTATGCCTCGTATAAATAATTGCTTTTAAGCTCATACATAGATAGCCCTATACGAAGACAATGAAAATCAGTACAATGGGTCTTAACAGTCTTGCGATTCGTAGGGAGTATCTCCCTTAGCGCGAAGAGAAGTTGTCTAGCTACAGGCCTTCACGTGCCAAGAATCAAGATATGTCCGATGGGCCGCGATATAGCTGCAGCTGACTCATCTGATATGCCGCCTTGCCTCGAGGCCTGTAGGGATGAAGAAGACCTAGTTAGCACCTACATCATCATTCTGTGTCTAGTTACTAGCTCACACCTGTTGTATGGCACGGCTTGTAGTCCGTCTTCGTATGTCCGGCCAGGGCAGCGTGCGTTTGTTTACTTATTTGCAGAACCATTGATTTCTGGAGAAAAATTCTTGCACCATTGTCACAAAACGTTTAGTAATACAGAAGTGAAATAGCCGGTAGAACAGCGAACTCAGTCACACCCGCCAGAAAAATGGCTTCCCTGGCCAGCAACATGGCGGAGACGCCTACCGCCGATCAGCTGCTACCCGGCAGCGAGCCTGCCGTAACATGCAGGAGCCAAACATACACGGGGCTAGCCAATAAGCGGCGAAGTTCGGCCGTATCAAACGAGTCAACGCATCATTTCGCGTCTATATTACTATTTAGTCTGTGCCATTGCTTTATATGCACGTCTGCAGTTCTAGTTCGACTTTAATTCTAGTCGTCTTGGGATTCTACCTGCAATCACAGACGTGTGGTAGGGCCCACAGGTGGCTAATGTGCTCGCCTCCCATCAAGACTATTCGGGTTCGATTCCCGACGGAATCGGTTCCCAGATTTTCATACGTAGGAATCGAGCCGACGATGCCGTTGGTTTGAGGGTTTTCTCGGGGATCTCCCGTTTACCCCGCCCTTTTATTCTGGCGCCGCTCCATACTGTCACCCTTCTCCAGCGACAAAGACCTCTCTGTTAAGACATTACCTTGCCTGCCTTGTAAACAATCTTGCAGCGTGTTAGCAAACCCCTTTTGCCTAAGAAACTTATCAACGTATTTCTATGTGTGCATTTACCAAAAAGAAAAGGATTGGGATAGTTTAAATCATCACGTGACTTTGAAAGATTATTTCGGAGCCCCTCAGATGTCTAAAAACAATGATTTTTTCAAACTATTAGCTTATATCTACGCAACTACTCACGAGAGTCTTTCAAACAACGATATATACATGTATTGGACTTCATTCTGTCAGGAGAGTGATCTACGATACCACTGCACGTCGTTTCACTGTCTTGCAGTAGAGGCGATACCGCACCTCATGAGCCGGTCAACATCGCCCTTGGCGCCGTGCCTCACTCACACCAACACACGGGGCGTGGTACATACTTCAACGCTAAAACTATTTATCTCTAACTGTAGGTTTCTTGAAGCCAAATTTTAAAAATTAAACAATAGCAATCCTCGACAATAGTTTTAGCCAACGTTTTTTAATCAAAATTGTTTCCAGTGTTACGAACTTCTGAGGAACAATCTCTGACGTCGGAACCTCGTGCATTTAACTGCGGCGCAGGAGATCACGCGTAACGAATTAGTAATTCTGGATAAATATTTACTCATAAAGTTGGCAGGCAGAAATACCATTATCTAGTATTATCATTGAGTATTTTATTCATATTGGCTTCGAAAAAAGCGTAGAAATCAATTGATGTTTTCAGCGGTTATTTATCTACCACGCACCTTAAGTGCTGAACAAAGACGTATCGTGTCGCTGAAACCCTGTTGTGATTAGCGAAGTCAAGTGTTAGGGACCCTATGCACAGATGTATTCAACCAATAACTACGCGGCAGAAACTTCCTGAACAGTAGGTCCAACGAAAGTTTTTAACCCACTAACAGTATGTGCCAGCTACCATAATTCAACTTACGAACAGAACAATAGTTTAGTATCGTTACTATACACAGTCTTAGTTACATCGGTGTAGGCCTACATCGGACTTTTTTCCTAAAAATATATAGGTACGATATCGTTGATGCATGGTAAACTTGATACGTTTCAAACTTTCATACATAAGTCATCAGTATCCATAATATTCTTATCATGCAATTGATTCACAATTTCGTACAGTAACTGACCGAAAAAAAAAGAGTTCCCAACCAGCTAACACTGCCAAACATACACGAAGACGTCGCCACTTTTTTTTATTAAACACAGTGGTGTTTAAATACTTTGAAAAATTATTTGTTAACTTACCATACCGTTGTACAGGTGTGTTAAGAAAGAAAGTATGACAAAATATTTCCCATACATCAATGGTGGCGTTACCTATACATATTTTTAGAAACAGTGAACAGTATACTGGTGTTACCAGACCTGCGCAGTAACAATGCTCAAAGTTTACTCGCTTTAAAAGCTGAAGTATAGTGGACGGTAGCTTTCACTTTACGTTTGAGGCATGGAAACAGGGAAGGCGATAAGTCGAATATGACACGTCCGTCAAACACCTCATCGCGAGAGATGGTCAGATTTCGCGAATTCAATGACCTGCATGTTATAATCAAATATCCTGTGCATCCTCAGGTCCCGACCATTTGTCCACTAGCTGCTACTCAGTAGAACAGCAGACAATGAACGAGTATACAGGGCTTGAGTATGCATAGGATATTTGATTCTAACATGCAGGTAATTGAATTTGGGAAATTTCTCTACTCATCGCCTCTAGGCGCGAAGGACGAAAATAGCGTGCAGTGTTTTCGTAGAATGTGTTTTTCAGCGGGACTTCAAGCGATGACCCTGTTGTTTTATTTGTGGAAAGTTTGTGGTAAAGTCCAGTGTAGGTTTCTATAGCTTAGTTTTACGATTACGATTGCTATTTTATCAGTTACAGCAACTTGAAAAAAAAAAAAAACATTTTTAACACTATTAAGGAGCTTGGGAATCATGTTTTTAAAAAGCGAAAGACATTTTTAAAATCATATGGGCACAGTTTGAAGTGTCTTCTTTTCGTAAATAAACACATTGGAAACATTTGTAATAGATGTACATGAAAAAAATACTTTCAGTACCACGCTGCAGCACGTCTCACACGTCCGCTCCACTAACTCTTAAGAGAACCACGTGGTGTCTGGGTCAGTTAATTACTTCCACTACTGTTTAGGAAGTTCTACGCGGTATAACTAATTATTATGTATTGTGACGAGTCAGCGCTCTCGAAGATGTTGGTCATGACAGCCTGGCGGGCCAAGCCGCCTTCCCTTCCTCTGCTGAGACACACTGTAAAAAAACTTCCTAAAATGTTTAGGAAGTAATTAACATAAACTCAGTATGGGACAGTTACCATACTACCGCCTTGTAAATATGCAAACTTTTACACTTGGTAACTTCAGCATACATTTCACTGTTTTATAATTAGGTTTAGGAGTGTTACCATGTATGTCTGGGAAACTATTCTACCATAACTACTTTCTTAGCGCTCCTATACGCACGTCTGGTAAATTTACAAACTATTTTTTACAGTGAGATAGGAACTTATGTGGTCGGAGGACTGATTTGAGAGAGAGAGAGAGAAAGAGTCTTTAATTTTACACTACGGTAGTAAGTTAGGGTTTAACGAATATTACCTGTATATAATATCTGCAAGTGTTTATCTGAAAGAGTGAATTCCAAATGTTGTATACTTCATGCAATGTGTTGTAATTAAATTAAGAAATTTAATTCAATTGTTTAATTACCTAAGCCCTACATCCCAAACAAACCTGGATGCGCCAAGGACAGCAAAGTTGTATGTATGCATCGAATTTCTAAAAAAAAAAAAAAAAAAAAAAAAAAAAAAAA
>PNEQ01134976.1:16660-31353 GCA_003012365.1 Medauroidea extradentata | reverse complement strand
TGACGCACGCATCAGTCTCGACCGTATGACTAGCATATTTATTACTTTGAAGACTTTTCTTACAGAAAGTAGATTCTTGTTGGAATCCTTTTTTGAAGCTACGACTGCGTGAAAAAAAAAACCAATGAAAGGATGACTTTCTAGTAGGGGTAACACATTTATTTACAAGGAAAACTTCTTTATATTATAGTGAGCGATTAATTTCCATCAAATTTGGCACAGAATTTCTGTTTGGAGAACTATAAGTCACGTGATTTATTTTGACATTTATTGCGGAACTAAAGGTTTACCAGTTCTGATTTATGCTGTTTATGTAATAACATTTTTGAAACACCAATTACGACATTTTTTTTCTCATAACTTATTTCGTGGGAAAACGCGCGTTTTAAGTTTCTCGAAAGTTGTTCACAGCTGCGATAAATTTTAATTTCATCATCCACTTTGTGTCGCGGCAGAGGTGATCCAATTTTCGCCCGATTAATTTGAGGTAGGCTTCGACGTAATTGTCGGAGTTGAAAGGAACAGACCGATTACACGATGAACCAGTTTTTTTCCTGACATAATTTAGGCGTGGCTATGTTTCTAACAGCGGGCCTTAGGCATTCGGTAATACAGTCTTTCACTCGGCAAGACACTGGTCCTAACATCGGACAAGTCTCTACCTAACTTTTAAAAAGCATTTTTTAGAAATAAATTTTGCAGCTGGGAAAAAAATGCCTTAATGTTTCCTTCTTTTTGCTGGTTTTCTCCACCAGCCAATTTTTCCCAAATTATCTGAGCGTGTTACTGCACTGAAAAAAAAATACTTATTGGTCACCACTAGATGTATTATCACAGGCAGAATAATTTCGTAATAAAACGTATTTCCCTGTACATTACAACGCATTTGAAATGGTAAAGTGCATGGTTTTACGAGGACGTTTGGTATCAATATTTACGCCTTTATTTATTGTTGATATAGATATTGTTTGAAACTGAATGAAGCATTATTAAATACGCTTAAGGCCTTGTTACGGAGTTTTGCAGTGATTTCGAAAATATTTTTTTTATTGCTACCTAATACTCATATCATAATTTCGCTGCACAGTTTTGACACTTATATGTTATAATTTGTAGCTGAATTTTTTTTGTAGAATTATACTAAACGGTTTTTTAGATTTCATTGCCGAAAGTGCCACGTTTTTCGTCGTGAAAATAAGCAAAATAGAAGGAAGTTATTTTTTTTTTGCTAGCGAATTGTACATTATTTAAAAAAAAACGCGTCCACAGTATTGTGCATCGTGTGATTGCACATTGACTCATCTTTTCAAAACTTTTGGTTAAAAAATATTTGAGTTATTGGCACCAGTCTGAAAAAAACTCGGGAACAAGCCCTTAAGATATATCCATAATGCTAATTTTCACCGATATCGCTCAATTGCTCTTGAGATGTGATAACAAAATACCGTATGCTACAGCATTAAGTTTTATTTACTTTCAAATAACATTTGCCACCGCAAACTATGCTTATCTTACTGTCAGCTGTAAGTGCCATGCAAAATAAAGTGCACAATTCGTAACTGTTATTTTATTATGACCATGAAAAATGCCTTATTTCTTAAGTAGCTTATAGAAGCAATTCTAATGATTAATTATTTTGGGAAAAATTTTTGAAGCCTCCAGGATTCGAACCTGTATCCTTACAAATGGTAGCTGTGCATCTTACTCTTAGACCAAAGAAACACACTATCGGTTGCAGTTTGCTGTGTGCTTGTATTCAGTAACGTAATTTTTTTCTCAGTTATGTTGCACCTGTTAACATTCATTTTATTCCAGTAAAATGCATATTAGAAAGAGTGGTTTGTGTATAACTATGCAGTTTCCAATAAACGCGTGTTTTTGTTTACCTTACTTTTTTCACAAGGAAAATCCTTGTATGTACCGCTACATACAAACATTTTATTTCTTAATGTAAACCTAATTTTAACAGAAGTTTTTTAAAAGTACAAAGAAATTTCTCGGGATTTTACAGAAATAAATTTACACTGCTTGGGACTCAACTAAATCTATATATTAGTGTAGGAGGTCGTGAAATATGTAGGCAGACATGTGGCGTCTTCTGAATGTTATTTCTAAGCAGTAGGTACCCCTGATTTTTGCTACAAGATTTATGCTCCAGCTTGTCTCAATGCCTTGCGTACACATCTGCAGTTTTGCTTCATTGTTATTGGCAGCGAGTCTTTGTGGAAAGACGTTTTCCATTTGACTGTATCAATCAGAATAAGGTTATTGCTATGAGTCAGTGATTTTTTTGGTAAATAGAATTTGGCAACAATTTGTTTCAGTGCATTATGTGCACATCTGCAGTTCTTCTACATGGTCATTGATTGGCTGTTTTTTACTCTGAGAGTTTTGGGGTTCCATCCGCAAATTACATACGTGTGGTGTCGTAGTAACCTTGTTCTGATTGGTAGTCAAATGTCCGATGCCTAGAGCAAAAAGAATTCCGAAACAGTTTGTTTCATTGCCTCATGTACACATACGAAGCTCTGCTCCATGGTTATTGGCAGACTGTATTATTAGAGACCTGAAAAATTCGCGTTTTCTTTTAGGCGCAAGCCAGAATTCAATTAACTATAGGTTTATATAATGCACACAGTTGGTCGTTGACTTACTCGACACTTTCTGGAAGTAGCTGAACCAATGATAAAACTAGCTGAATATAGGCACATTTCAGAGTGTCAGCGAGCAGATAATAAACAGCTGCTGTCTGCACGATTACACATGTATTATTGGAGGCTAGCTTACAAGTCAGTGAACCCGTGAATTTTTCCGGTCACTATGTATTATTGGTATCTACATTTGACTATGCCAACAGGTTACTGCGACAGCACACGTCTGAGATTTGCGGGTAGAACCCTAGACGCCGAGAGTTAACAGCCAATCACTGACCATGAAGCAGGGCTGCATATCTGCCCATGAGTAGAGCTGACCTGTAGCCTCCAAGAACATTTGTGAAATCGTGCAGACAGCAGCTGTTTATTATCTGCTCGCTGACACTGTGACAGAGACAGTTTTATTATTGGATCAGCTACTTCCAGGAAGTGTCGAGTAAGTCAACGGCCAATTGTGAACGTGATACAGTCCTGTAGTTGCTGGGACTCTAACCTGCGCCTAAAAGTCAATGAAAATTTTTCAGGGTTTTACACATAAGGCATTGAAACAAATTGTTGAAGAATTCTTTTGGCGAAAAATCGAGGCCGATGCCCCTACGTCTGACACACTAGCATTAACCCAGAAGAATATCTGCAGATGTGTACGTGAGACATTGAAACGAATAGTATCAAATGTAATTTTCTCCAAAAAAAACCAGTGGTTCTAGTTACTGCGAAAACACACGTCTGTGACTTTGTAGTCAAACGAACGACACGTAACGGTTAACAGCCCTATACAGCCGGCGAATGAACATTAAAATCTACTCTCCTCTATTTGTGTTTTCTATATATTATTCTTAGAAACAACGAGGTATTTCAAAATAGCTAAAAACAGCTTTTCCAGACTGCTGTCACGTAAAAAATACCAAACAGAATCGTAAAACAAAAATAGAGAAGCACGCACTGGACTTTATTTAATACGCACTTTCCGTAAATGTAATAGTAAGGTCACCGCTTACAGTAAAGTCCCACAGGAAAAAAAAACAGCGACCAAACCACTGAACTCCGTATTCGCGCACCGCCATCGCCGTGTTTAGTAGAAGGCCGGAGTCTTGAATGTGGCAACACTGCATCGGGTGCCTGCTGCTTGTCACTTCTTGGCCACCCTAGTCTCTGCAACGTGTATAGATGCAGCTTTAGTGGCGTGTACGCGTCTACACTGACTAGGGCAGCCAATGAGCGACACGCAGCAGGCCTCCGATGTAGCGTTGCCACATTCAAGACTCCGGCCTTCTACTAAAGACGGCCATGGTACCGCGCATAAAGGTTGTGGATACACGAGCTAGTGTAGACCTTATCGTCTGCCAGTTTCCTTATCTCAGACGAGGGCTCTAACACCTGCTGTATACGGCTCTTAAAAACAGCCAATCACTGGCCGTGAAGCAGAGCTATAGATGTGCACATGACGCACTGAAACAAATTGGTGTAACATTTTTCCCTGCAAAAATATAGGCCTATACTTAGAGCCAGTGATTTTTGGTGAAAATAATTCTGCAACAACTTGTTTCAAAGCCTTACGCGCACACCTGCAACTCTGGTTCGTGGTTATTGGCAGAATATAATAGGGCAGAGGCGCGGCTCATTTGACTGCACCAACCAGAACAATGTTACCGCGACACAAGTTTGTAATTTACAGGTAGGTCCCCGAGACGCCACATGTAAGTTAAAAACATCCATTTACTGACCATGAAGCAGAGAAACAGGTGTTCACGTAAGGCACTGAAACAATTTGTTGCAGAATTCTTTTCACCAAAAATCACTGGCTCTACCTATACTAAACAGACATCACTAGAGATGATGGTATACCGAGGAAATGTTTCATTCCAACATAGGCCTGCCCTGGAAAACACTGTAGTCTCTTGCAACATGTCTGATTCGGTGATATACTTCTTACACAACGTAGATATCTGCAGACCAACAACATGCATCAGTGTAATTGGCACAGTCAAATAGGGCAACAGCTACAAGAGCAATCTTCTGGTAATCTGAACGCGTGTTGAAATCCCGCAAACAATCAAGTTTTCCCGCGATAAACCTTCATCTCTAGACATCACTAATTCATAGACACATGAACAATTCGCGGGTTCAACGACCTGTAGGTTAGCCTCCAAGAATATCTACGTACTCGAGCATACAACAGCTGTTTATTAGCGGTCATAGTGAAACAACACGATTTGGCCTCCATGTACTTGCTTCTTTAATATTGGCTCTACGCTCTCCAGAAGAAGTCAAATAAAGCAAGAGCCAATTGAGAAAGTGACAAGAACTTATAGTTGTTGGAATTCTTGCTTGTGTCGAAAAGAAAACGCGAATTCTTCAAAAAGTCGTTACTAATATGTAGAGGCACGATTATTTCGCGTATTGATTCTAGGTCAGGTTGAACGGCAATTATGTATACCTCACTATTCCTTCTGTTATTAGACGAGAGCATTTTTAACACACATTTTACGACTTCAAGCTAGTTATAAATAAGGAAACAAGTCGTGGGGATGTCACGTGCTACACGTTTGTACTGTTAGAAGCCAATGGATATTCGGCTTCAGCCGGTATACGTATAGAACTGTGAAGTCTACGCTGTTGCCAGATGAATACGCGAAATACTCGTGCCTCTACTAATATGTATAGCCCTGAAAAATTAGCGTTTTCTTTTAGGAGCAAGCTAGAGTCCCAGCAACTACAGGTCTGTATCACGATCACAATTGGCCTTTGACTTACTCGACGCTTCCTGGAAGTAGCTGAGCCAATAATAAAACTGTCTCTGAATACAGGCCCATTTCACTGTGTCAGCGAGCAGCTAATAAACAGCTGCTGTCTGCACGATTTCACATATATTCAGGTCAGTGAACCCGCGCATGTTTCCGGGCTCTATAATGCAAGTCGAGCAGTTTTCGAATGAACTTCTATTTACCGCACGACGTCTAACCTTTGCGCAGACCACAATCTTTCCATTCAACTCTCGCAAACGATTTTTTCCTGGTCGAACCCAACTCGCATCTCGCCGAGTCGACAAAAGGCATCCATAAAACGATACGGCACAGCGACGTAAATATGACGCGGCCACTTAAAGGGCCTTCGTAGCAGTAACTGACGGGTCTATGCCAGAGAAGTCCGAGCCAAGACGTCTTGAAGAATAAAAAAGAACTAGAAGACTCCAGCTGGAAATAGCCCGGGCGTGGTCGTAAATCGAGCGCCGGCCGTAGCTTCTCGTCGCATCGTGACAGTTTGCTGTACGCGACCGTCCGGGTGTTGACAGCGTTACGCCCTTCGTCGAGGGGTTTAATATTTTCCTCGGGGACACCCTTGTCGGCTTCTGTGTGCCACCCAGAGTCTTGAGCTGCTCACTGGGGCGACAGTCATTGAGCAGGTCCGGGCTTGCGTGGCGATGGAAGCTCCAATGCACAAGCGTGTTATGAGTGTTCAAGTGCAATAACATCATAATTACATATTTATATAAAATAGTGTTAGTTTTGTAGACGATACTTGTGAGTGCAATTTACTCTTACAAAACAATTTTAGGCGGTATAATTCTCTCATAAAGGTGCTTCAAAGTCATAATTTGCATGTTCTGCTGCCATGCAAATAGTGAAAACCAGTTAACTTATGTAGGCCTAAGTGAAATGACATAACATGGGCTACGTAATAAAACATTAAGTAACATTCCGAGAACTAATTTTATATTTTAAAAAAATGTTGATTGTTTGTAATTTTTTCTGTACTTCTGTGATTATTTAAAAAATTCAAAATATGGCATTGCGGGTATTTAAATGTTTTATTGCATAGCTCATTGGATGAAAGTTCACAGTGAATTATTTCATTTAAGTAGGTTGATTGGTTTTCACTACTTGCATGGCAGTGTAGCAAGCAAATTTTTTACTTTGACGCAGCGTTATGAGAAAACTATGATAGTTAAAATTGTTTTGTAGGAGGAAACTATTCTCACAAGTATCATTTCAGAACTATCGATATTTCATAAAAAAAAATAATATTATGAATTTACAGTATTTATTTTTCATTCATAAACGAGAGCAGATATCGAAAAATTGTTGTACAGTATTGTTCAAAATTGTTTTACGTATGTAGCCTAATTTTTCGATGACCAAAAGTTGTATAGATTTCGCCAATTTGTTCATTAATGAGAATTTATTAAATTGCATAATTTGCAGAAACCATTGTGTATTTTGTCTCGAAAAAAATTAGTTTGAAATGTTATACACTGTTTCGAACACAACTGTGCAACGGTTTTTTTATATTTGCTCTCGTTTTGGATTTAAAAAATAATTATCGTTAAAGCAGTAGAATTTGTGAATCATGGCAGTTAAGAAAGTAATAAAACTTTTCTCTACTGCAATTCTCTCTGAACAACAATAAAGACAAGAATATATTTATGGTGTCTAAAATTCTGTCAGTATGTATTCTATTCCGTAGTTAGACTAAAGTTCCAAAAATTCAATGAGAAACATTGTTATGACACAAAATACAAAAATCCAATATGGTGACTATCACTCACTCTTAACCTCTGAAAACTCACGTACTGGTGAAATCATACATGAATCAGACATCTGAGAAACGGCATAAGTCAATTTTATACAAACAGGAATTGTGGTAGTTATAATTTTGTACAGAGCTAGTCAACAAAAATGTAGTGTTTCTCAAATGAACTCACAGTTCAGTGTCTTGTCACACTCGCAAATAATGCTTCGCTCATTAGTTTTGCAGCGGTTACGAATATATTTTTTTAAAGTGCAAATTAATACATATATCAAAAAATCCTTCTTACAGTTTTATCATTTATGTATCAACGATTGTATCTGAATTTTTCTGTTGCAATACACCAAACAGATTTTTAAAATTTTGCCTCTCAAATATCACAAATTTTGTTGTCAAAATAAGCCAAAATGAAGAAAAATATTTTGTTTCTAGCAAATGGTGCACTATTTAAAAAAACCGCTCTGGCAAAATTGTGTATCGTGTGACTAGAGACCTGAAAAATTTGCATTTTCGTTTGGGAACAAGCTAGAATTCCAGCAACTGTAAGTTTGTGCCACTTTCGCAATTGGCCTTTGACTTATTTGACATCTCCTGGAAGTCTCTGAGTCAATAATAAAAATATAACTAATACTTCACTTTAACAACATGCAGCTTATAAACATCTGCTGTCTTATTGAGTACATGTATATTCTTGCAGGCTAGTCTACATATCAGTGAACTCGCGAATTTTTCCTGTCTCTACGTATGGCTGTACACTGTCTCAAAATTTTTGAAAGCGGTTGGATAAAAAACATTCCAATTATTTCCAATTATTTGAAATAAATTAAAGATCGTAGCCTTGAGACCACGGGTACTTATTTATGTTATTTTAGTAAGTTCTATTTTGCAAATCCAGAAAGGAAGCAGATAATATAAAACCGTTACATAGAAATATTGGAAATAGTTTGTACAACGCAGCCTATTTTTTTAACTTAAGTTTTTATAATTTTAACTAATTATTGATTTTAAGAAAATTTTATTAAGTCGATAATTAGCCAAAATTGTATTAACTTATGTTTTAAAGAAATAGGTTATATAGTACAAACAGTTTCCTACATTTCTGTGTAACGGTTTTGCAATGTTTACTCCTTTTTAATGTTTTAGTAAATTAAACTTGAAAATACAACCTAATTGGAAACGGTGGCCTCTATGGTTTAATAACACGTGTAGTTACCTGTGTATACAATTATAACACCCACAATTCATTTTTGGTAGGAAATTGACTTGTGTTATGTCTCAAATGACTGAAATAGAAACCTGAGCATATCGCGTTTTTCGTTTAGTCACTAGTTAGAAATCCAGCAACTGTCAGTTCGCCTCACAATTGGTCTTTGACTTGTTTGGTACCTCCTGGAAGTCCCAGACCTAATAATTAAATTATAAATAATTAAATTATAACTAAACGTGGTCCATATCGGCGTGTTCAACGAGCAGCTAAAGAACAGATGCTGTCACTTAAGTTGACAGACGGAATTGGACGTTAGCCTACAACTAGTGAACCCGAGAATTTTTCAGCTTCCAAATCATAAATTATTTGTTTGATAGGCGTATAAGAGTTGTATATATATTTATTTCTTTAATTAAATCTAAGCCTGCAGATTGAGAAGTTATGGAACGCATCTGTCCTGTAGTGCAAAAACGTGCCAAAATCGCTGTAACATAGGCTGAGTGTATATATGTGTGTAGGACTAGGAAAAATTCGCGAGTTAAATGACCTGCATGCTAGAATCCAATGTCCTATGCATATTCAAGCCCCGCCTATTCGTTCATTGTCTGCTGTCTGAATGAGTAGCACGTAATGGACAAATAGTAGGGCTTCGTTATACACAGGATAATGGATTCTAGCATGTTGATCGTTGAAGTCGCAAAATATTCCTAGCCCTATATATGTGTGATTGTGTAGGTGTGTGAAATCTATATATACTCGCAAACTCTCCACTATATGGCACTGCAGCGCATCATCTTCTATATTCTAAAATACATTATTTCACACAGACCATACCTTTTTTTTTAGATGTTATATATGTTAGTGTAGATTAGTAAACAAACACCTGTAGGGTTACGCTTGTGTGTGTGTATATATATATATATATATGTATATATATATATATATATATATATATATATATATATATATATATATATATATATGAGTTCGGATGTAGTCTGTTAATTTTGGTAGTGATAGTTTACTTATAAAAGGTTAAAAAAGATAATGGTAGCGTACCCTAAAAATCTACTTTAAACTGGAGTAACTAAAACTACTTCATATGTATTCATCGAATCTCTTGAGCCTTAAATACTGAAATTTTTGTACAATGGCGAGCTTAGCTCACGTCAAAGTTTCTTTCTTAAATACATTTTACAAGATATTATTCTTAGTGAAATTTCTACTATCGTGTTTATAAACATTTCAGTGTTCCATATTTAGTTATATGGTAGGTTTGTCAAAATAATTTATTACGGTTGTTTTTATCCGTATTAAAATTTTTGTTGGAATAGTAACGATTTACAACATTATAATTTTCAGAAAATTTAATCCCATCATTATTTATGTATAAAACACCGGTTACTTGGCCAAACGTTTAAACGATTGTGTGGATAAACGTAGATAAAGTCGAAACTACCAAAAATATTGTGTTAGATAAATTACTGTAAAATTATTTAGTTGCTTGAAGAATTATTTTGAGGAAGACCATAACTTAACCTAAAATTCTATTTTTCCTTGTTAAATATTCGCAAAAATAATAAAAATTAAAACACTTGAAAATAAACGTTATATAATAAAACCAGCTGAATTTGTAGAGTTCAAATCTTATTCAATCTTAAAAGTTCTGCAAGTTTTGCAGTTGTCAATTCGCTAGGCCTTATCACGTATAGGAATCTATATTACTTTTTCTTAATTGTCGTGGCAGAGACAGGAGAAATTGAGTTCAAAACCGGTATTCTAGTGTTAAAAGCGCTAAATTGCTGCCTCATTACCTCAGTTATGCCTTGCATTTATCACCTGTCGCATAGGAAAACATTTCCACCGGTGTTAAAATAATTGGTGGTTGTCAAATGGTTGGCTTAAATAAAACATTCATAGCCCCTAATCATGACACGTTAAAGCTATCAGAGAGCAAAAAGTGTATTATATTAATATTTGTACTGACTGTTGTTCGACTGTTGGACATTACTTCTGTTGACAATTTTGTAGTTTTCTGTTAGTCAAATATCATGAGGTAGTAAACATAATATTAAGTGATGATATATATATATATATATATATATATATATATATATATATATATATATATATATATATCAAGAGGTAGTATTTATTGTCAAATATTAAATGAATAAATTTTTTATATTTCACCAAAGTCGTGAAAATAAACTTTGAGAAATTATGTTTTCCCAAGAATCATGTAAGATATTTCATTTACCCGCAGAGATCTGTACTCGCAGTTAATTATCTTTAATTTACGATTTTGATTCCGACATAATGCACCAAATAACAATACGGCAAATGTATGTGTGTATATGTATGTGTCTGTATACGTATGCGTGAATGTGTGATTGTGTATATATCAAACTATAGGGTACCTATCAATGGATAGAATATAACAGAATGATAAGGTATACATCGAACGATAGGGTGCATATCGAGCGAGGTACATAAACGATAGGGTATACAGTATATCGAATGAAAATTTATTTCAGTAATGTGTACCAAGTTGAACAGTAATAGGTACAAATACCAAGTACTTAATTTTATTTTAGCATCCTTTATAATTCGAAGAAGTCTATATTTATTTGTACATGGGATATTAGAATGAATGCCTAGAAGGAAACGTTAATCCCAGTATGTCTGTGGCTGTAAAAATACGTATTTTGCAGACTACATATACACTTTACCTTTCACATTGTAAAATATTTTCCCTTTCGTTTTACAGACAGTTCTTTGCACACAAATTGCCAATATCTTTTTAAAACACTACACAAGAAATACTGTACATACCTCAGGTTTTTATTTAAAAAAAGATACAAAACAAATAAATTTCTTTGTGAACACAATATATATATATATATTGCTTGTGTTTTTGCGTTCAAATACAACTTTGCCGTAAAGGCAAGCGTGTATTTTTAAGTTAACAGCATTAAAATGTAAACCACGCAGACCTACAGAAAATAAACCTGAAATGTTTTTTGTCTGACACATGAAGTCACAAAATTTTAATGGAAGAGAAAATAATTAACTCGCAACTTTTAAAGTTATTTTTATTTAAACAATTTAATAATACATATACACAGTTTTTAACTATGTCATAATATTTCCCTTAGCACTGTGTTTATATATGTATTATTATTGCATTGGCGTTTTTACGATATGTTTTCTTAATCAGCATACATAAACTCAGAAAAGGTTATCAACTAAGTGGGATCGACAATGTATCATTGTCTAGTTAGTTGCATAGTCTGTGTATTAAAGTACAACTCAGCGCATTAGAGCAAAGTAACGTCTCATGTTAAGTTTATTTAATTCCAGCAAAGTGGAAAGTTGTCAGAACACAGATATAGAACACAGTGAAATAATTTACACGTGGATGCAGTATAGACGATATAATTTACTATCCTACTTTTATTTATTTCTGTTCAATGAACAGCTTGTTAATGTCCATGCATGATAGCAAAAGATTCTGTATTTGTTTTCAGCAGGCTTTTAATTGACTTGCTTATTGTCAGAAAGTGTATAAGATAGACATATATTGTGATACTATAGTAATAAAATGTAGTGTTAGAATTTCGGCTTGTCTTAAAATAGTTCGTGAGATTCTCCTTCTCTAGTTATAACTTTTCTTTGCTATTAGTAGAGACCCGAACATTTCTCGAATTCATTTCAGAAGACGTTAGATTTCAAACACATGTGCCATATGGCAGTTTTTAATAGAAGGCCGGAGTCTTGAATGTGGTAACACTGCATCGGGGGCCCGCTGCTTGTCACTTCTTGGCCACCCTAGTCTCTGCAACGTGTATAGATGCAGCTTTAGTGGCGTGACACGTCTACACTGACTAGGGCAGCCAATGAGCGACCGGCAGCAGGCCTCCGATGCAGCGTTGCCACATTCAAGACTCCGGCCTTCTACTAAAGACGGCCATGCATGTGCACGTTCATTACTCCCGCGATTGAAACGTTGGTATTGAACCTCTTCCTTGAGGACTGAGAACCAATAGCAGACCTGCGTGAAAACAGTCACAGACTCTGTGCTACCTTGTCACATGTACAACTGTCCACTCACTGGAGCAGCCTACAATGTACAAGTATATGATGACATAGTGTATACAGGACTGTGGAGTCTAGCCGGCCGCGACATTTCCTGGTCTCTAGCTATTAGGTTTCTAGAAGGAAGTCACTTAACTCCTATGTATCTGCTTAGGAATATAATCTAGTGGATACTATACGTGTCTGTACCCATTTCAAGTTCACCATTGCTCATTTAAGTATTTTCTAGCGACAAAACATGGCGAAATTCTGAGCTTTTGAGGTCTTTTTTCGGGGCGTAATTCTTGGCGTAGAATATATTGCAATGGAAAGACATATACAATACACCGTTGTTTTTAATATTATGTCATAAAATTACTAGGGTCACACAGAATATCTCGTAGATACTAGCTGTCAGCGAGAAGACTGGACGCCAGTTCTGTGACTTACGCCTCGAGGCTAGTGCGCGTGCTGTGTCATCCTTATTGCTTCCACACTTCTCGGCCGCGAACGCGTAAAATACATTCACACAGACGGCCTCCTAAATATCTACATTCAGCGGTGCAGTTACTGGATGTACAGGGCTAATATTGCGGAAGGTGTTTGGTTTTCAAAGCAATGAAGGTAGGTCATTCCAACTGTGTTCAAGTCGTAACCATACAATTTATTGTAACCCAGAGGATAGTGGGTAAAACAGTTGTTTTTTAGGTCATGAGCAGTACAAATACACTTTAAATACTAATCCTTTGTCACAGTACACATTTTGCTGTTGCAAAGAACATTTTTGCTTAGTTATGTACCACTGCAAAGTTCCTTTGCAGAAAGTAATAATATAGAAATAGTGTCAAGCATGTTTTATATTAAATAGTGTATTATTAATATGTAGGGCAAAGTTACTTGCAGTTTTTTATGCTCTACTCAACAATAGCAAAACTAATTTTTGTGTTACATAGAAGTTAAGATGTTCTCAGAGACAACAGATCAAAGAACGGATTAGCGGAGTTTATATATTTATTTTTAAGATTTATTTGCAACAGTGCAATATTTATGTAGTAAAAGCTTAACAGTCTACAACAATTTTTGCAGTACAAATGTGCTGTGTAAAGCAACGTAGAGCTCGGCCTTCTCTATCTCATAGTTTGGAAGCGAAGATAAGTGAATTATGTTACCTGATGTGTCATAATACAACAGCTCAGAGATATAAAAGCCTATTATCACATTACCATGAAGAGCAACCGACGTAAAAATAAATTAATGGTGGACGACACAATTTTGAGGGTAAATCGTTCAAACAAAAAATGTTCTGCGTAACATCTTTTATAAGGATTTAAAAAGAAAAATATTTGCTCTTCGTTTATTGTTAAACAGAAATGTTAAAATTACGTTCCTGTCATATCCGATCGTTGTGGAGTAGTGGCGAAACACTCCTGCGCTTACACACACATAGCCATCACTGAAAGAAAAATTCTGTAGAAGTCTTCCCTTTTCTAGAAACCCCGAAATAATTTTGTGGTGGCCATAATATTTTAGTGGTGTCAACAAAATGTTTTTGTGGTAACCACAAAATAAATTTTGTAGGGTAAATACCCACAAAATATATATTAGCTGCCACAAAATATTTTTTCCCGTGAGGCTCAGATACTGTGAAAAGGGTTATCAGGCATTAAACACCAGCATCAGACATCATATTATTTACACTTACAGCTTCATATTCAGAAAATGCTTTCTTTCATCACGAATCTGCACAGATACTGTGTTGCGATGTGATAGAATATGGTTCCAGTTACAATATGGTAAAGCTTGCAAAGTCAAATAATTGTTTCTAGCAACGTGATTGGAACTTCCTTGCTAGAAGGTAAGCCTATGGCAAAGGCCGTGATACGTGAAAAACTAATTTTAGCGATACTTTATTTTGTTTGTTTCTAAATGTGCTCGGCGAAATGTCACGTGTTGTACAGACCTTTAGCTATGCTCGTTCTTCTGGCTATTTTGTCATGGTATAGTACATAAAAGGGAACTGGCGAATGCATTTACTAGTATGCCCAATTTGTTAGTTCTAATCTAAGACATGCAAATCGTTGCTCAGAAATTGGTGACTGCTCCAAGTACTGTTCATATTATCATATATATATGTATATATATATATATATATATATATATATATATATATATATATATATATATATATATATATATATATATATATATATATATATATATATATATAT
>PNEQ01134976.1:0-16560 GCA_003012365.1 Medauroidea extradentata | reverse complement strand
TTCAAAATGCCAAACGAATGTTACAAAGTATCACGCAATCTTATATGGGAATTTTTTATATGGGAATTTTTCCCGTTTTTAAAATGGATTCGTGAATTTTTGTCCCTTTTTGCAACTACACAGAATATATACTGTTTCATTATAGCTAATGCTGTTTGGAAAATGCGCTGTTGTTTAGTCTAATGAGATGAGAATTTCTGCAGTAAAAACGGTATGTAGGTTATATAGACAATAAATACGTCTGTGACTGAAATGTTGGTATTCTGAAATGAACAATAAACATGTCAGTCTATATTCTAGAACTATAGTAGTTTTACGATAGAATATAACCCAGCCGAAAGTTTTAGAAACCATAAAAATATCGTAAACATGGTCACACTGTTCCCGCTTGTTTTTATGATTATTAATTTCTTGAAGCTCATGGTAAAAGACTTCAGAAGTGTTTTCACGTAAGCGTCACGAAGAAATTTACTATCAGTAAAATATAAAGCGTTTCTAAATCACAAGTGTCAACCGTTTTTGGACCACGTATTTAATTGGATGTGTTGTATAGACCGTTATGTCTTAGTCTGAATACATTCGTTGGATAAAATTTAAAGGATTTATATTAATGTTCTTGTTTGTAGACTGATTTTCAAGCAAACTTCACTGTACAAATAACTAACTTCTTTGAAGCTACATAACACAAAAACTACAAACTAATTTTTCAGCAACTTGTAATTATATTTTAAAAATGATTTTTACGTTATAATAAGCATTAAATCAATGCAATAGATTTTTTCTACTGGCTGTTAAGGCCTCGCCCTTTATTTAGTTTTGCAGCAGTTTCGAAAATATTTTTTTACGCAAATTAATACATATATCAAAAATTTATTCTTACAGTTTAAGCAATTATATATCAGCGTTTGTATCTGAATTTTTCTGTTGCAATACACCAAACGGATTTTTAGATTTTTGCCCCTAAAATATCACAAATTTTGTTGTCAAAATTAGCCAAAAGTAAGCAAAATATTTTTTTTGCTAGCAAACGGCTCATTACTAAAAAAAAACGCTCTGGTAAAATTGTGTACCGTATAACTGTACACAGTCTCAAATTTTTTCAAAGCATTTGGATAAAAAATATTCGAGTTATTTGCAATTGTTTGAAATAAATGAAAGATTCTGGCCTTAAGCACATTGCGTTCGTAGACATGTATCCTTAAAAAAGAAAACTTATTTTTTTTTTTTTTTTTTTTAATTCAGAGTCGTTATATTGCCTCCAGCTTTCCACGTACAAGCTACAAAAGTATTTTTTTTTTTGCTATTGGCACTGAATATGATTTGGAACGTTTATTTTTTACAAGCCTACCTATTTGCCTATGCATAAGCCTATACGTGGTAAGAAGTTGAGAATCACTAAAATGTCCAACTATCGACACCCGTTTTTTTCGCGAAAATATTTTTTTCGCAGGACAGTTTCCAGTAACTGGACCACTGATATTTTTTTAAAGAACTTATTACCAACTTATTTCAATACCTTCTTACGTGTACATCTGCAGCTCTGTCTTATGATCGTGGATTGGATGTTTCTGACTCTCAGCATCTCGGGTGTTCTACCGGCCAACCACAGACGTGTGGTGTCGCAGTTACATTATTCTGACTGGCGCAGTCACATACGAAGACACACTGCCAATAACCATGAAGGACAGCTGCAGATGTACACGTCAGTCAATGAAACAAACGGGTGCAAAATTTTTCTCACCAAAAGTCTGTTGCTCTTAATGATATTGCTTCACGACAAAAGCAGTTTTCTGTACTGAGATGACGAAAATGTTGCTACAGAAATAAAAACACATGCGATAAAATAAACAAATGTTTTCGAGAGCTTTTCATCTGTGCATGAAATTTGTTTTATAGTATTTATGGTATTGAAAAAAATCTCAAAACATCCTATAGAAGTGTAAGCCGAACAGAGATGAACAAACAGCAGGGCAAATAATTAAGTACAACTATTTAAATACTTATCCCTACTCTCTTCACGGGTGGTCAGTTGTGGATTTAGAAATGTATGGGGGGGGGGACCCTTACGTAACTTTATGGATTGTAAAAAATACCAGCCATCTCAAAAGTGTGGTTGGTTACTGTTACAGAACATTAAACATAACATACAAGTAGGACACATTAAATGTACTTGGATCATCATAGAACAAAACTCCAGTTTCCTTGAGGCGACTGAACATACTTTGGCTACATAATGTTGAACGCGATTTTAGCGGGCCCTTCAGCCCGGTACCCCCCCCCCCTTAAATCTGTCGCTGGTGGCAGGCAGAGGACTTTGGCCCAAATTTCTACATTTTTGACGATACTCATTTTTAAAACAGAAACGGTAGCCGATTTCGTTAAAGCGCTTTAAAACTCTGTTATAATTGGTTTTAACAACGTACTGTCGTATTGTCGAGACAAATTACACACATGGTGTCAGCTAATTCGTAAATTAACGAAATTCACTTTGTATTGATAAATTAGCTAAACTATTTATACCGTTTGTCTCAAAAAGTTTCTTCGCGTAGTAAATACAATTTGCAAGGAAGTTACGGGGCAAAGCTCACGATATCGGTTCTCGTCTGGGTAAAAAAAAAAAAAAAAAAAAAATCTCCCGAAAACAGAAAAACTCTGGCCCGTGGACTCTGTCTACAACAGTTTCCAACCCCATATTTTTATATTTTACCAGTTTTTTTCTTATTTTTGACATAAATTTTAATTAAATTTTTTTCTTATAAAATTTTTTGATCTCTCATATTGTTTTGCGTAATGACTCGTAAACGTCAAAATTTGCATTTTTCGGTTTTATGTATGCCACTAAAACCAACTGACATACCAAACTGAAGAAAATGTACTGTGACTAACGATTTTGTAAGCTACTAGGTATCCTATATAAAATAAGAAATAAACTATTATTGTATTGCTGGAATTTGAAATTAAAATTTAAAAATTTCAATAATTTTTTAAGAACGCAAAAAGTGTTTATGTAATGTTTTTATATAGGATATGACGTACGTAATAAAACTATGAGAGTTAAAGAAATTTCGTAAGATCAAAATTTGTCACAATTTATGTTTAAAATAAGAAAAAAATTTCCTGTGATCTTGTGGTTCTATCTCCTTCCAGTTCTTGCTCGAGTCGGTTTATAGGAATAGAAAAATCACTTAAAGATCAAATACAGAAGCTACAGAATACTTGTCGGCGATATGTCTACAATTTAAAAAAAAAGGGCGCACGTAACCAAATATTTACAATGTTCTGGTTGGCTCGATGTGTACAATCGAAGATTACGACAGTTTGCCAGGCAGACTGCAAAAATCGAAAGGTCTAAACATCCAAAATAACTTTATAATAAATTAGAACAACTCTTACCTGATCACGGACATTTTACACGTCACAAAAAGAATTTGAGAATTATGGTTCATAGCACGACCATGTACAGAAAATCGTTTACCTATTTACCAGCCCTAATGTGTAATGACCAGCAGACCAACAGACTAAAGTACTATCCTAAGAAGCCAAAACTCAGGTCCACTGTAATAGTACAGTTGATTTTATTTGCCTTTGTGTAATTAAATTAAAAAATTGTTATTCTGCAATAGTTTTAGAATATACGTACGGTCATGTAACTATTAATGTAAACTGTACTATAAGGCTGTTCGGGATAAAGTGAGTACTCACAAAAGCCCTGCTAAAGTTCTATTTTCAGCCAATTCGTATCTTTCCGTGTGTAACGGCTAACTACAGGAAATGTCTAACCTCTCTGGACACAGCACTTGATGCCTGCGCGTGTAAGATAAACTGTGCAGACGGTAGGAACCTATATAATTTAATTTAAAAAAACTTATTAATTATATAAAATACAAATATGTCGGTTTCAGTTGATTATATTTCTATACGGTTGCATTTAAATAGGAAAATACACGGAACTACATTCAGCAAGTTGCTGCCAACCATATAAATTGTAAGGTAACTATTGATGATACGGCATTATGTGCAGTAATAGCTGGTGATTTCTTTCAAACGTTAAGGGGGATTGATCCCTGTCAGATCGGTTTTACGGTTTTTCTTATAAATCATGGAATAGACACATTGTTTTACTTTTTTCACGCTGACAAGGCATAGTTTATAATTTCATTCCCTTTTTGGAATCCATATGACATTGTTTCTTTTAATTTTGTGGCCTCTGTAGTCGCTCCCGTAAATAAAGCAATTTTTCCATTTCAGCTGTTTCCCGTTGCAAAATAATGAATATATTATTGTTCCAGCAATTACAGAAAATCGATTAAGTTTGTATCTATGCCCTGTCGTAACAAAAATTTTGATACATCGACTGGAACAGAAGTTATCGAGAAGAAACAGATAAATCCAAGGTGGTAGGGATCAATACCCCTTAAATATTTAGTACTCACTTTATTCCGAACGACCTATAGTTATTTGATATATCATTAATGGGTTAAATTTGTTTTATTATGCTTAAATATTGATGTAAAAAGGATTTTAGTGATTCACGTACTTGTGGCAAACCGGTCTTTGGCTGAACTGTACATGGGTAAACAAATAATAAAATTAATAAATATAAATAAATAAGTTAAATACTGTATGGTATAAAAAAAGATATGACGTTGAAAACTGATGTAGACCGCACCACGTGGGTAAACAAATAATAAAATTAATAAATAAAATTAAATAAGTAAAGTACTGTATGGTATAAATATGAAAATAAGAGTATGACGTTGAAAACTGATGTAGACGGGTAGACCGCACCCAGCGTGTAAATGTGATTGAGGCTGTTCCTATAAAGTGGACACGATGGTGAAAGGCGATGCCAGACAGTGACTTACTCAGTGACCTAAAATTTGTCACTACGTGTTAAGCTGAGCAACAAACAATGCAAGAGGCGATAACACAAAGTCAGAAGTACAAGTTGGAAAATAATAAGCGCTATTGAGCCTGAAAGATTGTGTCGGAGAGATAAAGCACGCTTCCCTGGCCGTGGCAAACACACACAGCCACTCATGAGCGATATACCTACTTCTGATAATTTTCGGGACAACCAATCAGGTGTGGTGTCTGGGGATCGAGCAGTAAGTACTTCGCGTGTTTGTCGCAGTAGGTGAGAATTTAATGGTTTCGCGATAAAGCGGCTCCTTCGCCATGTTTTGTTACGTAATGCTCTAAGCAAATGTAAGGAATGACAACGGGATATTTTGAACACTGACGTAAGATCAAACGTATTTGTTTGAGAGGACATGGAGCATAAAGCAAATTAACCTGTACGATTTTGAAATATAGAAAAATTCTAGGAAATATGGTTTGCTAAATTTATAAGCAAACATTTTACTAGTCTGACGCATTATTTTAAGACGGTGTGCTACATAATTCAACACTAAAAAGCATAAATCTAGAACTGTAGGTTTCTTGAAGCCAATTTGCGAATGCTAAACAATGGCAATCATAGACAATAGTTTTAACCAACGTTTGAAACAAAATTATTTTCAGTGTTAACAACTTCTGAGGCACAATCTCTGACTCCGGAACCTCGTACATTTAACTGCGGCGCAAGAGATCACGCGTAACGAATTAATTCTGGATAAATATTTACTCACAAAGTTGGCAGATACCATTATCTAGGATTGTCATTGAGTATTTTATCCATATTGGCTTCGAAAAAAGCGTGAAAATCAGTTTATTTTTTCAGCGTTTATTTATCTACCACGCACTCTTAAGTGAAATTTCTTGCGCCAGATCGACGTGATTGAAATATAACATAACAAGTTATACAATCTGCTATTTTTCAAAAACATTTTTTCTTCATATTGGCTCTAAGGGACCAGCAGTTTCTCAAGTACTATTAACTGTCAAACTTATAAATTTATCAATATTTTTCTGTCAATTCCACATAAATGCCTACAACAATAAACGTAAATTTTAAACTTGTACCACAAAAAGGTGGAGTTAAGATTCTAATGGAGCAAAGAATGTGCTGGGAAAGTAAAAATCTAGGCGATACTTCGCATATACATTAAAATAACAGGTAATGTAAAGTTATCCCAAAACACTAGTAACAAACTCTTTATCAGTAGCCTTGAAGCAAACCTTATAAAATGTCACTAGTGCATAACTTTGTATAACGTGGTCGGATGAACACATATAGGTCCTATAGTAGAATGGGTTGCAAAAAACTATTTTTTGAGCATTGAATTCTTAAACGACTTAAAAGTTGACTACTTGTGTGCTAGTAAAGAGAAAAAACATAGAATAACTGTACTATTCAATTCGTAAAAGGTTCTATATTTTCAAATAACAAAGTAAAACAAATTGACTTTTACCTCTAAAGTATACTGGTAACTTTTTTTGTAGCACGCACTATATCTTTGTTCCCTGATGTGAGAAATAAAAAAAATATATGGTGTACAGCGAATGTTGTGAACAATAAATTTACCACAACTTTGAAGTCAACATTGTTTGAATATAATATTAGTTACCACGAATTAAAAGTGTTGAGGGAATCATATAAAATCCCTGTTTATCTTTTCTTTTTATGTAGAAATATAAAAATTAATTGCACCTTTTGTTTGGGCAAATTTCATTATTAACCTGTGTACCCTACAAATTACAATTTTACCAGCGTATTCAAAGTACAAGATATTTCTCCTAATGCCTAACACGTGGGTCCACATAACTAAAACAACTGCTCAAATAAGCCAAGAAGATTGTCAGTTGTCTTAATGCTCATAAAAACCCATAACAGCTTTCTTCCGTAATGAATGTGCTATTAGTTGAATAATATAGATGCCTATAAGAAAATTTTAAACCATTTCATTAAACAAGACCAATTTTATTACAGGCCTAACCTAGACATAGATATAGTACAGCATAAAAGGTCACCATACTTGAGAAATGTCTTCAAAATATTGCACTTGTAGAATATCTACCCAAATGAAGTTCTTAACCTTCTGATAAATGTATGTCTATAAAATAACTAAACAATATAGTAAACAGTTCTTGTGAGACATAGTTTATGTAACATGTAAGAAATAGAAGACTAGATTAGAACGTGGGAATTGGTTACGTTAGGAATTCACCAAATAAACATATTCATATATCCTCTTGAACTGTAACTAGTGTATAATACTGTAATTAAATTTTTAAAAAATGAATCTACGGTATTCTATCGTTGTATCGCACTAATATTTTTTGTTGGTTTCTCTTTTCATTTATAATACGTACGCAGCTATGTATTTGTCATACTACTGTATAAAATTATTTGGATAACATCGTCTCATGTAACACACTGATAATGACTAATGCACGAACAAATAAAATTAAATAGGTGTTAAATACAATACAGCAAAAACTGTACACGTGGAGGTTTATTATAGGGATTTGTAATTTGTTTATACTTATTATAATGATGCTTAGTATCCAATATCATTAGACGGCTTTCGGGATGCACACGAAAGTAAACAAAGACAGGTAATTTTATCAATTGGTTTAATTAACCATCTGTGTTGTTAGGGATACTGTAATAAACTTATACAGGATGTTCACAAAAATCACCTACAAACTCCGGCAGGTGATTCCTTGTGAAAATTAAAGCAGGAAACATTCAAGACACTTTGTACGTAATCGTGATATTAAAGGAGTAATTCGCCTTTGAAAATCAAATTTTAAAACTTTGATTTCCCCATAAACCAAACAGTGATCGACGTAAACTGACAAAACTCAGGATATTACTTCAAGACAATAAGGCCGACAAACCAACTGTAAACACTAGTTGATACCTTCTACCCATACGAAAATAAAAGTGGTGGCCTCCTTTAAATTACTGACAACTTTTTTAGCGTCATGATAATCCAACATTTAAGAGAGAGTTATTGAGAAAGGTGATCTAAGTGATTAAAAAGGTCCTCTTTTAACGACTGTCTAGGACGCATAGTTTTCGTGCAAAACGCACGTCAAGTTTTGGCGTGGTGACACAGAGCCTAGTGTGTAGGCAACACTGCGTACACGAGTGTCTGGTTTATTCTGCAGCGCCGCACAGATGACGGTGGACATTCACTGTAAATATCACGTACAGTAGTTTAAATAGCCCACATAACCGTAACCAACACTTTGTTCCTAGCTTAATTTGTGTGTTTTTTGGAAAAGGGAAAAAATGATAAGTATGAAAGCGAAAAAATATGAGTATTTTATTATGTTCGTTAAACTGCTCAATAAGGCTCCGACGTCACACAAAACATTAGTGTGTCCGTGTCAGCACATATGGTAGTCTACAGTAATGGAGATGGGTGGGGTAGTATCTTCTCGAACATGTATTACGATTTACGTTCAAATGTGTTTGTTAACATGTGCCGTTAAATCTTCCAGTATTAAACTCACACGCCATTAAAATAAATCGTTTCACGGAAGAGTTTTAGCATTAAATGTCACTTATTAGTCAACGAGTGTTCATATTAGATAACAAAAATGTTTACTGTAACAAACCGTCACGGCGTGTAAAATAACACAGTGCTGCACTGCTTGTGTGACACTGATGTGGCATTTGTTTTCACTTGCTCGAGTGGTAACTGATATTTAGGAAATCTACATTAAGGACCAGACTGATACAAATCTAGGGTCAAGGGATAGAGATAATAAGGGGAAGGTGTTCGACATATCACCACTGGCATGAAATCACGTAACTGGTATGCGATTGTAATGTAGGAGTATTTTGGAACCTAACATTTGACTACACGTTTACAGAAGGGCTGCTTCGATACCGATAAATCCAAACCATCTACTCCTTTTTAAGTGTAAGAGCTTAAAATTCCTAATTTTTCCTTCTGTCTATGCATGTTGCACAATTTTCAACACAACTTTCTGGTAGAGAAAAATGCACCTAGGAATGTCACAGTCACGAGTACTTTACAAATTTAAATAACTTGGTGGCTCTTAGTTAATCTATTTCTAATGTCAGTTTTAAACCGAAATTGCATGACGTTGTTGCACAATACCAAAAAGTAAACCGTATCCTTCACGTGAGTATAGGAGCGCTAATTAAGTAGGCATGATATTATTATTGCTTTCCAGACATCCATGGCAACACTCTTAAACTATTTTATAAAAGATTTGAATGTACACTGAAGTTACCAGACTTGTAACAAGTGTAAAAGGTTGCATATTTACAAGGCGGAAGTACGGTAACTGTCCCATACTGTGTTTAGGTTCATTACTTCCTATACATTTTAGGAAGATATTTTTACAGTGTCGGTTCACGGTTGTAATATCGCCCTTACGGCTTCCTTGCCTCCTACACTCAGACGCACGGAAAAGTTCAAGATAGACAACCGTGTTGTGAGTGCCAATTAGCGAAATAGATACTTTTACTTAGTAGTTGTAGTGTGCGTTATTTTTAAGGAAATAATCATGACCATTACGCACGTTCTTGAGAGACGATGAATCTTATTATACCTAAACATAAATCTAAATTTTTTCCCCCAATCTTTTGCAATCTCCGGTGTCCGCTCTTGGAATGATCTGCCAAGTAATTTGAAAAAAATATTGAAAATTTAAACAATTTTAAACAAAAGTTAACTATTTATCCGGACCAAACAAGCATCTAAAGTAGTAAAAGTTAGTGATTTGCTAATGTCTAATATATGATTTCTTTTTTCTGTCTCCCTTTCTTTATAGCAATTCTATGTTTGTGATAAGTTATGATATTGTGTGTTATAATAGTAAGTGTGTCTGTGTGTGTATATACACACACATTTAGTAATGTTAGTAATGCTTAGAGTAATTTTGCAAGAATATTGAAATGTGTGTGAAACGTATAATGTAAATTCATGCTTCAATTAACGTAACATTGTACGCGTAGTTAAGTGTAAGAAAAGGCGAAAGCCTTAACTTCGCCACAAATAAAGACATAATAATAATAGTAATAATAATAATGTAGTTCAAGGCAAGGAAATTGGGATATAAACTTTGGAATAGTTGTGCAGTGAATGACTGGATTTAATTTTCTTTGCCAGACATTTACATCGTAATGGAGTACGCACAGAAAACTAAATCCAGTCGGAATTGAGATATGGGTTCATTTTTTTTTGTTTTTATATTCTTTTCTATTCACTTATTAACGCTATGATTTGATGGCATGTCCAAAATCCTCTGACAGACAGCCATGTTTTGTTCTTTTCTCTTTTATATTTGTATACAAACTCGAGTAGTTTTTTGTTTTTATTTCTGCAGTTTCTTTAAAGGTATTCACACTTTATGCCAGGTAAAATGGGCACTTGTGTCCAATAAATTTCTTGACAAAATATTTAAAGCATGCAACGTTTAGGTATTCAGTGTTTCTTTTTCTTTTTTTAAGTCCTTTACGTGCGTAAATGTAAACGGTTATTACTGAATAAAAGTTAGAAGGTTATTTAAACTCTTGGCAAAAGTGGGCATGCATTTGAATTTGGTACTATTTAGTTTTCAAATAAAACCGTTTACGAAAAAAGTAAATTAAAATAAATATTTTATCTGTTCTTTCGGTCTTTTATTACTCTCCCGTAGATAACAGTGAAAAATCGTTTTATTACTACAACGGTTTTGTAAAATAATAAGTCTAATTAATTTTAATTTTTTTGTGGATTTTAAAGTAAAAATAAAAAATTGCTCTACTCCGTCGTAAATTTCGTGCTAATCAGGTTTTCTTGTCGCTGTAGTCCCTAATGACTACACGCAGGACACAGCTTGTTGTCACAACCAAGACGGCAACGTATTACAGATAGTTAATCATTGCCAACCCAGTAGACATAGTAAAGGCAGTATGCACGACGTACGTTACCGATAGTGAATATATGAAGCTTTATCACGGCCGTTTGTTACAAGACGGACCCGTAGTCAAGTATGCACACGAAAAACGTTTACATTTACATCTTACAAAAAAAATTTGTTTATCCACGATGGCATATCAAAGTGACTATGTGCGTGATTTTACTTAGTGAACCACGAAAATCAATACACAGAATGAAATTATACAATTCATAATGAAATAACCAGTTCCGGGATACGGCTTGAAGTATATAAAAACCCACTACAAATAATTTGTATTTGAAAAAGATCTGAAATTTGGAATTTTTTGTTAGGGGATAGCCGGCTACCCTTAGCTCAGTTGGTTAAGAGGCCGGTGCGAGAGGTTCCGAATTAGATTCCCAGGTCCGGATGGGTGTAGATTTGTGTTTGTCTAAACTAGTCTCAAAAATCGTCTCAATACAATTGTCTCACAAAATTACCCGAAGTTACTCAAATTTGTCAACTTAAAAAAAGGGGTTGGGATTTTTGGTGTTGTAGCTAGGTGAAAAACCCGCCATTGTACCAACCATAAAAAGGGGGGAAGTTGTAGGGTTCTAAGGGAGGTGATGCAGATTCAAATCTCATTCCGACCAATATTTCTTTTATACGTCTTTCAAATTAATTATATTAAAAATTTATTTCATAAATTAGTTCAGTGCCACGATTACAGTAATATGAGTATTTGAAATTTCACGCTGACCTTATTGGAAGCACAAACGCAAGCCTAAAACTTGTAATTTTTCAAACACGTACGTTCTACTTTTTAAAAATATAGCCATTATGGTTTTACAAGGAATTTCTTTGGCAACTGGGTTTGCAAGGATTTTCCTTGTTACAGAAAACGTTTTTCTACAGTGTAGGTCTAATGTATGTGTGAAAGAGTATAGGTGTTGTTTCAGGGAAAGTGTTTTTAAGAATGTGTGTGGTCTTGTTTAATGATCAGCTGCTAATGAATTTCACCAGTACGAGACGAACGACTCCTGGATCGCGTGTCTGAAATTTGTGCGGGAAACCTCGGTTATAATGAACTCCAGAACGTTCGTGTCTGGAGACAAGAACTTCATCCATCTGCTCCCGCGCTACTACATGCTTGCATGTGAAGTTACTTTGTCAGCCCAGCTGGAGCAGAATTTCATTACGGATTGATTTAAAAGTGATGCAAGTAGAGTCAATTAGCGTACAATTAGTGAAATGATTTAACTCGAGCGACTAATCGATGCAGTTCGGGTAGAACCCTGCTTGAGACCGTGGTAAGCTGCATGATATTAAGGGCGCGATTCACCTCAGTTTTCAACGTCTTTTTTTTATTTTTATATTTGTACCAGATATTTTTTTTTCTTATTTTAGATATAAATTGTGACTAAACCTTCCTCTTAGAAAATTTTTGTATCTCTCATAGTTTTTGCGTAATGAGTCGTAAACGTCAAACATTCACTGAAAAAAAGAGTATAGTTGCAGGTACCATAATTCAGTTAAAATAGGGACAACAATACAGTTTGGTTGTTGGTACTACTCTGGACAGTTCTTTCAACAATCTGTTTTGTAGAAGTTACAATCCGTTGTGTAAAAGCAACAGGGATCTTTGTTTATTTTACAAAACAGGTTGTAGAAGGAACTGTCCAGAGTAGTACCAACAACCGAACTGTTTTGTTGTCCCTATTTTAACACAAGTATGGTTCCTGCAACTATACTCTTTTTTCAGTGTTTCACTTTACGGTTTTATGTACGCCACTAAACCCAACAGTAATACCAAACCGAAAAAATTCACAGTGTATAACAATATTGTAGGCTATGAAATGACATATATAAAAACAAAAAAATAAAATATTTCGTATTTAATAAAAAATGTTGAATTATTTAAAATTGTAAAAATGGTTTAAAAATACAAAACTTATTTATTTCTTATTTTATATAGTTCAAATCATAGCCTATGACATTGTTATACACTGTGAATTTTTTTCGATTTGGAATGTCGGTTGGTTTTAGTGCCTTACATAAAACCGCGGTTGAATCTGAAAATAAAAATGTTAAAAATTCAATTTTTTTAAATACAAATAATTTTTAATCTTAAATTTTATGGGCATGTCATTGTAGCCTGCAATGTATTTATCTACGTTGATTTTTTTGAGTTAGGTAAATCAGTTGGTTTTAGTGTAGTCGTTAAAACGGAAACATGCAATATATGATTTTAACAAGCTATTACGCGAAAACTATGAGAGATAAAAAAAATTTTTCATATGGGCCAAATTTAGACATTTTCTGTCTAAAATAAGGAAAAATAACATCTGGTACAAATAAAAAATAAAATAATGATGATGAAAATTGCCGTAGATCGCGTCCTTAAGGTGACCGCCTGCCAGCCTTGTAAACAGTTTTGCAGCGTGCTAGCAGAGTTTTTTTTTTCAAGAAACTTATGAACGTGCTTTATGCATTTACGAAAATAACACACACTTCAAAGTATGGTGGAATGGTAATTTTAAAACATAGTGTATGTATAAAAGATCATTTCAAAGCCCTAAAAATTGTTAAAATAGTTTTTTTTTCACTTCATCATTACTAAGCAAGTGCTAACGAGATTCTACTGAAAGTGCGATAGAAACGTGTATTGTATTTTACTTAAAACTTCCGACCAATGAAAATATGGGGTCACCACTGAAAGTGTCAGTAAGGCGAGTGATCTACGATACCACTGCACGCCGTTTCAGTGTCTTGCGGTAGAGGCGATACCACGCCAGATCAGCCTGTCAACATCGCCCTTGGCGCCGTGCCTCACTCACACTAACACACGGCCACCAGGCGGGCGCCTTAAGGCTTCTGCCTACCTCGGAGCGCGGTGGGAGCAAGGATAGGGTTTTACATGTTAAACTAAATTCCGTGTAGCTCTGTCACCCTTTGAGATATCGCTTTCGGATGGAAACCATTTTCTGCATTGATAAGAGGAGAATACTGCTACGTAAACGAAAATGTGAAAAGAATTTTATGAATACATGGTTTCAAGTGTTTAATCGGCATGAAAACACTTATTTGCTCATAGTTTTCAGGGTATTGATATAACTTGCTAATAGATTCCGTAGCAGTGTGGGCCGTATCGTACTGAACAAAAAAGTCAGTGGTGGTATATATGTAGGTTTGAAAGTGACTGAGATATTTCGGAATATAATTTTACCTGTAACGCCCTATCCTTGCTGCCGCCGGAGCTCTGAGGTAGGCAGAGTCCTTAAGCAGCGAAACAAGTAACAGATCAAGTATTTATAAAACATGTAACTTTGAAGATGATTTTCAGGGCAGTATTTCTCTCTCTGTATGTAATAGTATCGTGGACTGCCGTCGAAATAACATCTGACCAATAACTGAAAGACACGTGGTAGAGTGAATAATTTCATGTAAACCGTTTACTCAGTTAACTGATATCACAAATACCGAGCGAGATGGCGCGACGGTAACACTTTAGACTCGCGTCCGGGAAGACCCAGGTTAGATCCTCGGCTCCGGCCATCCTGATTTCTGTTCTCCATGGTTTCCCGAAATCCCTCCAGGTGAATGCTGGGATGGTTCCTTAACAAAGGCTATACCTGACTCCTCTCCCAGCCGCTGTCATTGTACCAAGTTGCGTGTCTCCGTATCTAATGACCTCGCTGTAGACGAGACGTAGAGACCACTTGATCACCTCATACACAGGGACTGGAAAATGTCGCGAATTCAGTGACCTGTAGGCTAGAATCCATTATAGGCCTACTCTGCATACTCAAGCCCCGACTATTTGTCAACTAGCTGCTACTCAGTGGAACAACAGACAATGAACGAATAGACGGGGCTTGAGTATGCATAGTACAGATTCTAGCCTGCAGGTCATTGAATTCGCGAAATTTCAAATTCCCTACTGATATCATGTAAATACTCGTCGCCAACGAACTCACAGATTGTGCTCAGGTGCATGCACAGATTATAATCTGTCGCCAAATAATAACTCGGATTTTACATGCCTCTAAATAAACGTTGCTATTGTTTTCTCTCACTAGTTTGTAAATATATTCCGCCGACGAAGATGCAAAACCAAATTGGCCCATATGTCAGAACTAGTTAATTTACAGGACGATGAAAAAAAAAAGTTATAATTTAAGTGGATGAAGGTGTTATGTTACAATATTTAAAAAAATTCCCGTTTCTTACATGGCTAAAGGAGTTATGTAGACTTACTTTTCACATAACACTCAGATCTCGCAGAAAAGCAGCATGTCTCTAGATATAGCAGTGGATGAAGGGATTGAGTTACATTGTTCGGCATAACTGGAACAAACTTTAATGCCAATTTACTCATAATTTTTATTTTGCAACATAACATCTTCATTTACTTGTGTCTTTAATTACTATTTTTAAAGTTGTATTGTTTAACATATTTGCGTACAACGTAGTGCTATCAGAAAAGTTATGTCGTGAGTGTTCTTGGAAATGAGTTGTCCAGTTTCAAAACTCGTCTTGGCCACTTTCACTAAAACTGCGCAAATCGCGAAAAACTTATTTGCGAGCCCATTTGTGACATGGCCAAAGCAGTTTTTCAAAGTGTATCTGTTATTGAACAAGGCGAGTTTTGGAAACTATCATCACGTCAACTTCAGCGCACATTTAAAAGCTACACAAAACTGTTCAGAACTCATTTTTCCTTGGAGATGGACAAGACGATTTTTGGAATTGGACTACTCAAATGTGAACTGTTCTTTATTTCACTGATAATGCCAATGACAGGTTTCTCGTGAAACGTTTTGCACCGCTTTGTTTCAAAGCCTTACATGCATACCTGCAGCACTGCTTCGTGGTTATTAGCAACGTGTCTTTGTGTAGAAGCGTATGTCATGGGACTGCCAATCAGAACAATGTTACTATGACTCCTCATGTCTGTGATTTGCAGCTGGAACCCCCGAGGCGCTGAGAATTAAATAATATGCTATCACTAACAAGGAAGCATAGCTGATGCAGAATATCGTATTGAAACAGATTGGTGCGAAATTCTTCGCATGAAAATTAAGTGGCTCCATCTATTGCTAATTTAGGATAAATGACATCCCACGATGTATTGCATCTTCAACGATACATATTATACAGTCTAATTTTGGCATATCAATCTTAAATGATTCAACTTTTTCTGGTGTTTCCTTTTCAGAACATCGTATTAGCAAAACAAATAATTTCGCAGCTACGCGTGAAGCATCTTCATCCACAAATATCTGTGAACTAAAATTTCCTTCAGCAAGAATTGTTCTGTAATTTTCTTTCAGTCAGTTCAACCGTTTTAATATGTGCACGCTGGTTATTCATTTAAGGGGAGTGTTTAATAATTGTATTTTTTTTTTTTTCGGTTTTTCAAATTAGGCCTATATATTCTTGATAAATTGATTGACGTAAATAATAATGAAAGGTTTTATTAATTTGACATGCAGTGGCGGCTCGTGGGTTGTTGCCAGGTAGGGCTGCAGTTGCCAAGAGCTGTACAGGGTTGTGCGCTGGTTGACTCCACAGCCACTGACACGCTGATGTGCAGGTGCCCTTACTATTGAGTGATCACAACACATCTAGTAGCCGGCAAATATTTCATGGTCGTTGGTCTACGGCGCGTTCATCAAGAGTGTACAGTTTCGACTATCTGCAGCCCCACCTAGCAACAACCCACGAGACGCCACTGACACGCTGATGTGCAGGTGCCCCTTACTACTGAGT
>PNEQ01134975.1:30041-120578 GCA_003012365.1 Medauroidea extradentata | reverse complement strand
GTACCAAAAAAAATTTAAATTTTGAAATTTTTTATTTAACATAAACATTTTTTGTAACGGGTTTTAAATGCTACATGCCATAGACAGTAACGCGTAGTTTTGATATGATTTTTTTCATTTCTTTATGTTAACTGGTTTTCAAGTTTTGTATGAAGTAAAAATACGCAAATTTTGACTTTGAAGTGCCATTACGGGAAAAATAGATGAGCTAATTTTTTTCCGTTAGAGGTATATGTACTCTCAAGTAATGTGTACAAAACTAAAACTATTTCATACAAATATAAAATTATGTTTTTTCCCCACTTGAACAACCTTAAATCATAAATATATACACCAGGGCCCCATAACCCTCCCCCCAACCTACTACCAATATTTCTGCAATGGTGGATGCCATTGTGAAAGTTTTAGGAAACTGGCTGAAAGGCTCCAAACAGCAATGGCGGTGATTGGAATATTGAGAAAGTAATAATTAGAGACATGTAAAATTCACGTTATCATTTGGTAGCAGACTAAACTTCACTTACCTATACATAACAGAGCATAATCTGCGATTCAATTGACCACGAACTTTTATGTGTTGTCATTTACGTGTGTTGCGTCTTTACAGAGATTGGCCTATCTACCGTGTAAGTATTCTCCGCGGCAAGTCATGACAATATCTGCCAGTGGGAGACGTCGAACGAGCCTATAGTCACTTGGAGTCTAGTCAGCTGTCAGAAAATAACGCGAATTTCGCATGTCTCTAGTAATAATGTAGTACTTTAAGAATTGTATACTTAGTACTGGTCTGTATAGAAGTATGAATATTTGTGCCCTTCCCAAAATGATGTTCTAGTTGCGCCACTGACTGTGACATCTTAGCAGGGAACTAAACAGTCGGCGTTGGTATACGCCTCCCAACACAGTCTCCGCGGAGATAATCAGATCACATCTCGAGGAAGGCAGGTGACTTTCCCTTGCATTTCCGAGTGACAGCGGCCAAGGTACGAGATTTACATCGTCGACCGGAGAGTCTGCCTGCAGGACTGCTACGGTTCGCTGAGCCGACTGAAGCTAGCCGACATGAGGAGGGAGATGTAGGGCCAGTTCCACGATGCATGCACTGCTACTGCGGTAAAGAGTCGTACATTAGTGTCCACTGCATGTACTCAATGCCAAGCTACACCAGAACTGGTGGTCCTGTTCATGGAGTGCTGTGTGTGTACTAAAAGATTTAAAAACACACAACAAAGTCAATTTGTCTTTTTTAAAAATTGTCATAAATGAGGTACATTTTCGTCATTTTCGGATTTTTTTTTTTAAGTACAAAGGAATTCCATTCTTTGTTTTTAAATATTTTAAAATAGTGCCCATTATATCTAACTTCAGTGTAAATTATTTCAATCGAGTAAGTCACTTGGTTTTTGTTAAACCTATGTTCCTGTAACTTGCAAATTCTGACTTTGACATGCCGCTGTGGGAAAACTATTAGAGCTAAAAAATGTCTACAAGTGGAAAATATAGTCACAAGTAATGTCTATAAAACTTACACTGTGCCACGCAAATATACAATTTTGAATTTTTGCCACGTGAACGCCCTTAACCGTAGGGAAAAATAGGGAGGGGGGATGAGATAGACGCTAAAGTTTATGTATCGATTTTCCGCAGAAACTTTTGTTTTAAATCTTTTTTTGTAAATGTTGCAACGTTGAGATATACAAGATATTTGTAACGAATTTTAGAGATATATGTTCATCTTATATTGGACTTGTAATCACTCTTGAAATTTCACCTTAAATTCCCTTTGAATAATTCTTCATGACAAATTAGTGAAAGATTCCATTATTAATTATGTCAAGCAGTTCATCAAGAGAAAATTACCCAATACTCCCCCTTAAACGTGAAATTTTTGCGGACCTACCGTACCCTCGGGAATGTCTAAAAGCACCTATGGAAGTCAAATGGGTAGTAAAAAGTGTTTTCAATGGACCAATTTTAAATATAACTGTCTAAAAAAAAAGTTCTAAATACAAATTTTTAACGAATATAGCGACAAAATGATCTAAAAGAAAAATGATCACTCATCTGTGAAATATAGCCTAGTATTTAAAAATTAAGTATTAAAATTTGCAATTTTTCTTGTATGACATTTCTCGTCCAATGATTTCACGTACGGTAGAATACATTTTGTTTGCATCAGTTATACTGGTCCATTGAGACGAGATTAATATTAAAAAAATATTTCTCTATTTACCATATAGGATCGCTTCAATCCGATTCTTTCTTTGTTGTTGTTTCTTACTTTCCAGTAATTATTAATTACAAAATTTACATTACATACAGATACGTTAACAGGTACGTATGTAAGATACATACATCAGATACAGTAATATAATTACATTAACCTCAGAATCATTAAAAATTTTCCTATTTAAGCTCCCTGCCTTGCATATTTCAAAAATATTTAAGAAAAAAAAACTGTCTTGTGAGACGGAAGACTACGAGACGGCGGACAATGGACGCGGGGACACCTGCACCCAGTTGCGCCAATCAGCGTCGCTCGCGTATTCCGAGGGCGCCCGGTACCCTTATTGGCCAACACAACGCTGCCGCCTGACACAGTTGGCTACGGCGCTTGCCTCAGGCTGGCCAACCGCGGCGTGCAGTGTTGCCACACGCTCCCATCTACAGTATGCCAGCCGGCCGCTCTTATCGCTGCCCGGGCTGGATCTCTCTGCAGTGTTGCCAAGTCGTGTTTTTACAATCCGCTTAACTTACATTGTAATTCCTCAAAAAATTGTGACCACTATGATTATTGGAGTCACTGATTTTTGGTGAAAAGAATGTTGCTCCACCTTGTTTCAATGCCTTATGTGCAAGTCTCAGCAGTGGCGTCATTTCAGGTTTTTCTTTGGGGGAGAGATTTATTTTTCGGCGACAGTGACCTTGTTGCATCTTTATTTATTAATTAAGCATGTATAAATTGGAAAATTTAATAATAAAACTTTAGTTCTATGTGCTTAAGTTTGCATTATTTAAATAACAAAATATAAAACTATATTTTATCCATATAAAATTCTAAATCCAAGGGGGGCATTTGCCCCCCCCCCCAAATGACGCCTCTGAGTCACAGGAGCGTAGCCAGACGGGGGATATCGGGATATCCCCCCCCCCTCCGAAATGAAAATAATACTACTCAAAAACAAAGTCAGTAGATTTATATTCGCTGTTTAGGCTTAAATTGTATTATTTTGCGCATTGAAACAGAAATTTTTCGGGGGAGGATCCCCGGACTCCCCGCTTCATGACGTATGATCGATGTCACCTTATTGTGTTCTGAAAATTCTCAAGTTGGTATCACCCCCCTCCTTTACCTGAACTGAAATCCTGGCTGCGCCCCTGGAAAGTCTGCTTGCGCTGCTTCATGGTCAGTGATTGTACGATGTTTGTAAACTCTCAGCAGACGTTGTCACAGTAACGTTATTCTCATTGGCACAGTCTACTGAGCGACGTCTCTACACTCGGTCAAAAACCATGAAGCAGAACTGCAGATGTGCAAGCGAAGGTATTGGAAAAAAAATTGCTGGAAAATTATTTTATTCAAAAATCGGTGGCTGTAATTATAATGATACAAAAATAAGGCATTTCAATTGCTTTATTTCATTTTAGTATTAACAAACTGTTTTTCAACAGGCTGTTTTGACTAACGATACAAACAAAATTTTTTTTTCCAAACAAAAGGGTACAAATGAAACACCAACGATAATGATACGTGTACATTAATTTCTGCGGATAAATTATAGATCAAGTTCGAACTACAAACACGAATACAGTGATTATAACACGAAAAGCTGTGTTCCGCATATTCAGTACTGGTAGCAAAATATTGTGTTTCTATTTAAGTAGTTGAATGGGGATGTTATTGTCAAGTTCGTTGTGGTTTTCTTAAGACAAAATTTAGATTTAAAAAATATTATCTTTGCTGAATAGAAAGAAAAAAGTAATGAAAATAGGTTTGCAAGAAAAAATAGTAATACCATTGATATATATATATATATATGTGTGTGTGTGTGTGTGTGCGTGCGTGTACGTTTCTCAGTTCTCGTTGCGTTGTACTGAGGTTTGAGAGAATGACCCTAGCTCTTCCGAATAACAAACTATGTGCTAGTGGCGATGAATCAGTTAGAAAAAAAATGCCAATGCCATCGGTGCTCTTAACATGGACATAGTTTAGGTACAAACAAATCTAAGACTGCCTATTGGTTGAGGACTTTGAACTTTCGTCCCAGTACATACCAGTAAGTTGCAGAATACTTAGGAATTAAGTAGTGAAACAGAAGGTAGCAGTGCTACGTCAGCAAAATGGCTTTGCTGGCCAGAAATATGGCGGAAACGGTTACTGCCAGGAAACCTAACATGCACGAGCTAAACAGATACGGGACTAGTACTAACAGTGAGAGAGCGAGACATTTCTGTAGCGCTAGTGAGGGGTGACATGTGAGTGCGGAGTATAGTCGGAATGAAGGGGCGGGGAAAACCGGAGATCCCCGAGAAAACCAGCAGATCAACGGCATAGTCCGTCCAAAAGTAAATATTCCCCGATTATACAGTGGTTCTTCACTGATAAAGCGGTTGAAACTACTTCAGAAGGGATCCGCGTAAACCACTTGTAAATATTCACTAATTCCTATTTAGAGAGCACATGCGAAAATCAGGATTGACCCCGGCGGGAGTCGAATCCGGATCGTCTTGGTGTGAGCCTGGTATTGAGAACTGTTTGGCAACAAACAATTAATTATTTGCTCAGTGTACTAAATACTATATATCTAATACTGATGATAACTCGCCGGAGTGTGCCTTTAAGCAGAGACCATATATTTTTACTGGACACAACTATTCATCCCAGCAAATGCATTGCATCTATCGTAGTTGTGTTTGCGGTCACAATTATATTACAGAAAAAAATTAAGAGGTGAAGACATTCTCGTGTAACATAAAAACAAACAAAGCAAGTCTTGAAAAGCGTTTCATAAATTGGAAACTGTATACGTGCTGCTGAGTTCAATCTTCAATGAATGCACATTTTGGCAAATTGCACAGAAAATAGCACCTCTCGTACCTATCCATTATTTAAAATAGGCAGACTACCATTCATTTATATGTTTTGAATAATTCTAACAATACTGACTGTAATATTTTCAGTACAGTTTTTTGCAACAGTTGCACGTTTATAAATTTTTGAAATTACCGAGCGGCACTTACATAGCCAGTATTACATCAATACTTGAGTAAGAAGATTCTACAATATTTGGGACAGAAGGGACCTATGGATTGCTACACTTTTAACAAACTCAAAATACCCGGAAGAACGAATTTGGTTAATGGTTACGAATTGCAATTTAGGAGTAATAGTTCACATTTTTTTCTTTTGCTAAATTCTTCTTGTAGATTTAGCTGTTACACTATTTTTAGTGTCGGTACAAATAAAACGTAGAATAACAAATTTACACCTGTACAATACAGGTTCATAAATAAATAGTTTAATAATATGTACGTATACAGAAGTGATGCTGTATTTGTATGTTCACAAGATGAGTTTTTTTTGTAAATATTTTCTGTAGCAAAGGCATCTAATTTGAATTTTTTGTGACAGTACAGAAAAATTGTACACTATATAGAACGGGTAGCGTACATATGCTATAAATAATAACTGTGGATTTACACAAAGCTGGTTGGGAATATAGAAAAATCGTTTACCAATTTACAAATAAATGCTCTTAAAGAACACAAAAACATTTTAATATATGTATATATATATATATATATATATATATATATATATATATATATATATATATATATATATATATATATATATATATTAGTACACTTACGATCTATTCTCTCTGAATCCTACAAAGTTTATTTTATTTGAGGCGTGACAATACATTTCTGACAGCCAGAAGCAAAATAATTTTTTGTAGAATCACAGAGCCTAATGTGACAGTGTACTGAAATGACAGTATGGAAACAGTAGCGCCTGGCGCCTAGGCCACCCGGCAGTCACTGTCGCTTCCTAGGTGGAGTTAATCCAGGCGGACACACTGCTACAGAATAGTACCGCTGTAAGTGTGTGTGGTAAACAAACGCTAAAAACTTCGATTCAAATCTACACGCCTTTGAAATCAATACGGAAAAATAAAATATGTACGTTTTTGAAAGTAGGCATAAATATGGAAAAACTGGAAACCAACAAATCTAGATAATTATACTTGCAACTTTATGAGAAAACATTTACCCAGAATGATGCATTTGTTACGCGTAATCCTTCGCGCCGCAATTAAATGTACGAGATTTCGGCGTCAGAGATTATTATTCAGAAATACGTTGACTCTAGAAAAATTTCTGCTCAGAAAGTTGGCACTAACCATTGTCTATGATTTTTTTTTTAAATATAATTTTTACGAACTGGCTTTGAAAAACTTATAATAATTAAACAGATGCTTTTTGCGTTGATTCATGTACCATGTATCTCTAAATTCACGGACCAAATAATTGACACGCTGTTTTCATAGTTCTTCTTTCCCGTGGGATTGTAAGCGGTGACCTCATAATTCTATTCGTAGAATACATGGCTTTACGTTAAACAACATATTCCCTTCTGATTAACGTAAGGGGTTGTTGTTTTTCCAGACAGTAGTCTGAAAGCGTTGATTTTTTAACAGTTTTGAGGGACGCCATCGCCATGTTTATAATAGGCGTGCAGTAGCTTAAAAAGTACAGAAGCATAAAGTGTAATTTATTCTAATTTATATATGCGTATATTGAGACACTTAACAGTTTGACACGTGCGACATGCAGCGCCTGTATCTACATTCAGGAGGTTGGGAAATTCGTGAATAAGGACTGTGTCAAGTGAATCTGATACAAAACTAAACAGAAAAATACTCGTTGGTAAAAAGTCTAACGGCCATTACATTACGAAGGTAAAAAAAAACATGAAGTGTAAGTAAAAGGTAAAGTAACTGGTGAAAACGGATTGCACCACGTGAATCTATGACCAAAGTTAAGGGGAAAATACTTGTTGACAAAACGTCGTCAGGTCGTTTGCTTACGAGAAGAATGACATAGCACGAACCACATACGCCACATTCCCGCTGACATGTATTTCTGACCTATCTCGTAAACTAAGGGACTTTCAACCTTCTACCGAATAGTATTTTGTACTAAGTTTCGGTCACCAATAGACGACTTGAAAAGAGGCGGAGCTTCAGTCAGGTGTGGGATACAATTCCTATCTCCATGGATACCGCAGCTGTTTGGCTTCACATGTCCCGGACACGGTCGTAGAAGAACAGGTCTGGACACTCGCCTGGAAACTTGACCCCCTTGTTGTTTGGCTGTAGTTCACCAAGTTACCGAGAATATTGTGTTTTATTGGCGCTGATGTTACGGCGGTCGGACTAAACTCCGCCCACTTCCTTTCCGCTATGAGAAACAATTTATCAAAACGTATTTTTTTCAATTTATGAAATACTTTTTTCGCTCACAAATTTAAGAAATGGCTCCAGCAATCTTTATTTACTTTATAAATTTAACAATGGAAAAAAGTGGACGGAGTTTGAGTCCGACCGCCCGGAAAACAGCGCCAAAAAGTACGACATTCTCGGTAATTTGACGAACTACAGCCAAACAACAAGGGAGTCAAGCAAAATACATTGTTAGATAGGCGAGTGTCCAGACCTGTTCTTCTACACCGTGGTCCCGGATGAGATGTACGTCAAGAAAATTGATTATTTGTTTGGAATTTGCCTCTTTTTTTTTTACAGGTAAACATTAATATTATTATTTATTTGCGTATCTTAACCATGAAATTGAAACTAATTTTTTTACCCTATGAATGCGCAATTTTTGCAAACTGCAATTACCAACTAACAAATCAGCATGTTTGTAAACAAGCTTTGTTTCCCACAGTACTTTTTCCCTGCGGTGACATCAGGGGGCGTGGACTTCAAGTTGTCCATTCACACGAAGCAGTCCACTTATCCGCGAATAACCTGACATTCTGTATCATTTCTGTGCAAGGAATGTGTAAGATCATGGGTCTGTGTACAGACGAGAGAATACAGGACGTTGACTACTGTACGTACAAACGTAAAGGGGCGAGTAGGCATACAGTACAATGAAACAAGCAAACAAATCTAATAAATATAGGTCCGGAGAGTAACGTGGTTTCCCCGATACGACGAACGCACAGGTACATGTATGCCAATGTTACAACACTTGCGTTATGCATGCACAGGCGTGCTAAAGGCAATGCACGAGAGGCAGACAATTGCATCAAGATGCAAGATGCCTCTTAAAGGCATGGGTCCGAGTTTCTTCGCATTTAACGACAATTATTTTTAAAACATAAATGGGAGCCGATATCGTAAAATCGCTTCGTAACTTCGTTATGACTGATTTAAACTGCATACTCTAATTTTGTCGAGTCAGAAGACTGCAAAATAGTTGTTAATTAGTAAATTAACGAAATTTCCTTTTAATTGATAAATTAGCTCTACTTATCGTACAGTTTGTCTCGAAAAATTACATTGTATAGTAAAACCAATTTGCAACAAAGTTACGAAGCGATTTTACGATATCGACTCACGTATGCATTTTAAAAAATAGTTCTCTCGAAAGCCGAGAAACTCGGGCCGAAGCCCTTAAGGAATACAACCAGACAGTAATACGTTCGTTAAAGTGCTTATCTGCAGTTTGGATCCCCGAGGACTATTATTATGAGGTTTTCATGACCTCAGTCCTAATACGTAGTATTGGGGAAACCATTGGTTTCTGTAGCTATGTTTACTGGGATTATTTTCTGGTTACATTGTCCTCTACTCGACCCTTACGTTACAACAGTCGAACATCTTGTATAAAGTACCGTCGTATGAACGTGCCAGTTGACAAACGTGGCCTACAAGCTTGGAACTGGCCTGTTTCGTCAAAGTGTGGCGTGAAACAACGAAGCAACACCACGCACGCAGTGACGTCACACAGAACAATGGCGGAATGCCGAAATCAGCCCCAGTACCTGGCGGCATTGACCTACACACCGACAATGCCGGCCCGACTATCGACATTCCTAGCGTGCGCGTTGTTTTATAACACTCGCCACGAGGTGCATATATATACCTCTCGTCAGCTACAGGTCCACACACACTGCTAGGCCCGCTCTACAGGTCACGACACACAGTCGGACTTTCTCCGCAGGTTGCTGCGCAATAAATTCAGCCTAGGTCAGAGCGTAAGGGCTATAGCGAGTTTAATCACATTATATGTCGAAACTGCGTACGAGCGACGTCACTGACTTATGTTCATCTCCGTGCGGCCCACACTTCTGTAGGATCATTTACTCTCTATTGTCTACATCCTGAAATCTGGAAGAAGTGAGGATATGTTGATCAGCACTAAACATCTCGGTCTTCAGCGCTGGTGAAGAGTGACATAATGTGAGTATAGAGCAGCGCCGAAATGAGGGGCGGGGGAAACGGCAGATCCCGACAAAAACCCGCCGACCAGCGCATCGTTCACCACGATTCCAACATGCGAAAATCCGGAGACCGTCCCCGCCGGGGATCGAACCAGGATTGCCTAGGTGGGAGACGAGTGCTCTAGGCATTCTCCTGAAATATGCAGCAAATAAGTATTTTCAATATCAAAGACACTCGAAACGCCTATATTCGTACAGTTATTTCGGCGTTTTATTTCTTATATCAATATTATCATCCCGCTGCAGAAAATGGTTTGTATCCGAAAATTATGTAAAAGATGACTGCGCCAGACAGACCGATTTGATTGAAAATGCAATTCCCTATATTTGCACAAGACCTCCGAGGTAGGCACCGCCCTTAAAGATGAGGTTTCACTCAGTTATTTATAAATCATAATATTTTTAGTGATTTTTCTAAAATAATATCATAATAGCTTTTTGACATTACACAAGTGCCTCCATTATTAGTCGCCAATTTTCACATAATATGCAATACCTGATACTCTAAAAAGCAAACAGTATGCTGACATTAATAAAATGTCTGACTAATTATTTCATCAATACTTTTAATATATAATGGAGTTATGAGTTTATAACAAGTTAATGTATTTTTCTAGAGCGCGAAAATGCTACATTTTAAACATTTTTTTTTGTAATCCACCTAACAATACAAAAAAAAAAAAAAAAAACTAAACTTGTGATACCCCTATCTCAACAACGTGGTTTTAATAGTTAGTGAACGCTAGTTTTTTTTTTTTTTTTTCCCGTTTGTGGCACGGAAACAGGGAAGGCGGTAAGTCGAATATAACACGTCCACAAAACACCTCATCGCCTCTAGGCGCGAAGGACTAAACTAGTTTGCAGTGTTTTAATAGAATGTGTTTTTCAACGGGACTTCAAGCGATGACCCTGTTAAATAATTTGTGGAAAGTACGTGGTCAAGTCCAATTCAGGTTCCTGTGATTTTGTTTTACGATTACGGTTGATAATATATTCTCAGTTACATAACGAGAAGTCTTTTTTAAGCACATTTGAGGAGTTCGATAATCGTGTTTTTAATAAAAGGGCAGCATTTTTAAAACCATAGGGACACAGTTTTTCGTAGATAAACAAATTGGAAACATTTTTTAATAGTTGCACAAGGGAAAATAGTTTTCGAGCCACGCTACGGCACGTCTACGCGCTAGGTCCACTAACTTTTAAAATAGTTTACTACGGGCGAGACATGGGCAGGGAGCAGCGACGGAATGCAAGGGCGGGAGAAACACGAGTACCCCGAGAAAACCCGCCGACCAGCGGCATCGCCCTCCACGTTTCCCACGGGTGTTAATAAGGAGCGACCCGGCCGGGAGTCGAACCCACCTTCATGTCACGTGATCTTCCAGTGTTCGGTGGATGTTTGTACGGTTACACAGTCACAAATACAATCTCGTGTGAGATGTCAATGTCTAACGAAATCAGGAGATAAGTCTATGTATCCCTGCGAGGTCCCACCAATTGTACAGAACGAATGTGTTCTACTATAGTCGGTCTGCTGTAGTGGTGTGACCAACTGTAGGCTTGTAAATATGGGTATAAATAGGTGCCTCACAAATTTGCGTTTTATTTTGGGTACAAGCTGGAATTCAAACAACTGTATGTTCATGTCACTTTTCCACTGTGGGCTTGACGTATCTGACCATAGTCGTCTTTAGAAGAAGACCGGAGTCTTGAATGTGGCAACACAGCATCGGAGGCCTACTGCCGGTCGCTCATTGGTAGCCCTAGTCTATGTAGACGTGTCTAGATGCAGCTTTATTGGCGTGTACACGTCTACGTAGACTAGGGCTACCAATGAGCGACCGGCAGTAGGCCTCCGATGTAGCGTTGCCACATTCAAGACTCCGGCCTTCTACTAAAGACGGCCATGTTCTGACACCTTACGGAGAGCACTAATCCAACAGTAAATAAACAACTAAATGAATTCTCAACCATGTGGTATCACTGTTCCAGCGTGTAACCAATGAGAAGATGCTGACTACTTGAGTACACAGATATTCTTGGAGACTAGCCTAGAGGTCAATGAACCCGCGGATTTTTCCGGTGTCCAGGTATAAACCACAATTGAGCTGCCCGAAGATACGTTTTGGCGAATCGTATGCTTAAAAGCCCAATGATTTTTGGTGAAAATAATTTGGTAGCAAATAGCTTCAATGCCTTACGTGCAAATCTGTAGCTCTGCTTAATGATCAGTGATTGGCTGTTATTCGTCTCACTTGTCTTGGGGTTCTACCCGCCAATCACAGACGTAGATTGTATCACAGTGGTATCATTATGACTGATGCAGTCAAATGAAAGACGAATGGATGACAGCGCGCTGTCAGGATCATGTTGCTGTGTCACAGTTGTTCCTACTGTCTGTGTGTTAGTGGCGTAGTGTGTGGCATAGTAACATGTCATGTACTGCTGTAATGATGCCCCACAGCAACATGATCCTACCCGCACGCTACCAACCATACGTCATGTATTGCCAACTGTAGCGCAGAAACGGTGCGTTTTTGGACCTATGTTCATATAACACTTTTTGTTCCTCTACACGTGAAGATTGTTTCCCTACAATATTGACATTGAATTTTGTAACATCCTGTATGTATTCTTAAGTAGACATCATTAACACAATGATACCACATGATTACGACTGCATTAATTTGACCCTTTTTAATTGTCTCGGTGCTCTCCAGAATATGTCGAACAAGCCAAAAGCTTATTGCGAAAGTGACGCGAACACACAGTTGTTTGGATTTTAGCTTGTGCCCAAAAGAAAATCCGAATTATTTAGGTCCCTATCAATTACTCGTACGGCCTTAAAACCCAGCTGATGAAAAAAAATAAAATAAAAATAAAAATAAAAATAAAAAAACCTTTTCGCGAAAATTTTCGGTTCCTACCCTAAGTTAAAATGAGTCCCCTCGCGAATTTTGACTTACCCAGCGTCCCCTAAGAGTGGTAAGATTTTAATGAATAAGAAATAATCAAGTGTGCATGAGGTGACGTGGATAATCTTGGATCGACCGCGCCTTTTAAATGAGTTTATTCAAATGAGAGAAAACTTCCAAGGAAAAGGGGAGGGGGGAACAATGCCCTGTCGCAATGGCTCGGCGGGTACTCGCACGGCCTCTGGCAGGGTTGCCAAACTCTGTCGTGAGAGAGAAATAAAACGGCCGACTGCATGCGAGCTCGAAGACAACAATGAGCTACCCACCACACCACCTTACATCAGGACAATGAAGACGGGAGACGCAGAGATGTGTGGAAGGATGTGGGAAGAGATCACTCGAGGTCTCGACGAGAAGAGAGGGTATAAAGGTGTTAACGAAGTCAAGGCAACAACCTGCAATCTCCCGGGACCCGTGTGAACTAGGCGAGGACTTCTTGGCCCCAAGCGAGACTTCCACCTGCAGTGCACTTGTGTACGGTGGTGTAATGTGGTCAGACTACTTACCTCCCACTACGGCGATCAGGGTTCAACTCCAGCGCTTGGCGAGAGTCAGGAACCATTCAAGTATTCGCTCGGAGTGACTTTGGAAAACCGAACTCACGATGGCCCGACTAGGTACAGAACTCGGGACCTCCGGAATGCGAGTCAAGTATTTTACCACTGCTCCATCAGGCTCGGTTGTTGTGATCAAACGCTCCGTTCATTTACTTTTTTTTTTGGACTTCACTCGGATAACTTTTATCCTACCCAGGTTACCCTGAGTGGATTTTCGTAAACGCCTGCTAATCTCCCTAAACCAGTGCAGTTGCTCCACAACGCATCTAACAACATGACACCTGTAGAGTTCGCGTTATTTTCAGACTGCATACTGGACTGCAATCCTTTGTGCGATCCCTCGATGACTTTCATTGGCAGGGACACATTATTTTCGTGAAAATATTTGTGAACCATTTCGTTTCAATGCGTTATTGGCAGCGTATCTTCGAGTCGATGCATCACTTACTTGACTGTGCTAATCGGAACTAGACTACCGCGACGCCACGTCTGTGACTACCGAGCAGAAGAACCACAAGCCGTTGACGGTCAAGGCCTCGCTCTTTAGTTATGCAATGGTTTCGAAAAAAAATTAACGTAAATTAATACATATATCAAAAATTCATTCTGGCAGTTTTAACACTTATATATCATCGTGTGTATCTGAATTTTTCTGTTGCAATTCACCAAACGTATTTTTAGATTTTTGCCCCTGAAATAGTACATATTTTGTTGTCAAAATAAGGCAAAATGAAGCAAAATTATTTTTTTGCTAGCAAACGGTAAATTATTTAATAAAAAGCTCTGGCAAAATTGTGTATCGTATAGCTGCACACCGTCTCAATTTTTTTTCAATTCTGGTTAAAAAAAATATTTCAGTTATTGACAATTGTTTGAAATAAACGAAAGATCATGGCCTTAAGAACAATCATTGGGCATTGGAACAAAATGGCGCAAACATTTTTTCAACATAAAATTATGGCTCTACAAATATTCAATCATATCTTACTTTTCTGAGAAAAACACGACCTATTTCAATGTCACTAAACTTAAAAAAAAAGTTCACGTTAATCTTGATATTATTTTCCCCGATTAGTTGCCAACATTAATCGTCGTTACGTACTCTAACCCGTGGTAACGTTGGGACTGTTATCAGCATATAAATATCGTTCACAGCTCGGTTTCAAAAGTGTTCTGTTTAGAAGGAACCAAGTAAATATGTCTTGGTTACTCATTGAAATGGCGAATAAGGTTGCCCACATTCCTTCCTATCAGTACACACACACACAGCCTTGAGAACACAATTTAAACGCATTAGGCTACAAATATACTTATCCTTAACTTGACTTGCCAGATAGAAGAAATTTACTTAGAAACACATTCTTATGTCAATCTCACAAGCCTAGTTACTGAAAAGATACGCTACATTCTGTATAAAACCTTCCTCTGCCGTCAAAAACACTTTTTTAAAACACATACATAGCAATGGTAACAAATACTGTGTTTCATTAAAGCAGTTTACTACTAATCATTAAAATAACGTTAGTTGTACTTTTAAAAAACTAGCTTTAAGTACGAAAAAAGACTATTTACTTTAAATAAAAGTTTTCTCAAACTTACCAACAATAAATATACGCCGTATAAGCTTTTCTTTGTTGTAAAGCAAGGTTTATTTACCTGCCTGAGATAGATATTAATATCTGCTGAACAAAATGTAACTGTACATATTTCAACTGTCAACCAGTACGTACTGTAGTCAAAATGTACTTGTGCGGAAACAGAAGATATAGTAAAAATAATTTGATCCGAAATGGTGACGGATTTTTTTGTATTGATTATTCTGTTTTCGAATTTCTTTTTCCTCCACACAATAATGTCCCCTACTAGAAAAATATTTTAATGACAACGGTACAAATATAAGAAATAGGTACCGGAAGGAATATCAAAACTAATACGACTATGATTTCCACTATAGTACAAAAGATTAGCTGGAACCAAGCACTTTTACATTATTTTTAACTTAGTCAAATCGGAATTATTTTTCGGAAATATGCATCCAGTTTACCCAGACTGTCTAATAAGACCAGTACAATACATTTATGGGATATATTATATTAACTATTGAAATCAACAAATGATAAATACACAGGCAATGGTTCTGTAAATAAAGCGCAATGCCAAATACAGAAAATATATTTATTAATTTTTTTACGAAATGTACAATATAAATACAAATAAAAAGAGCGACATTGTGTAACAAGTAGCTCGGCGAACCACATCACGTAGAAATGTACAAAAATGACAAACATGAAATGAACTCTTAAATCTACAAGAAGCGATTAGTGAAATCCGAGTAAGTTTAACGTAAAGTATTGATAATGGTGAGAGATATACGTGCACAAATACGCTGTCACATGAAACGTAACTCAAACTTAAGTCCGTGCATCGAACACACAAGACGACTGCAGATCAAAAACCTACATGCCTTGGACGTGGTACAACAAACGTAATATTATTAATACTGTGAATACTATAGCACATCGGCAGTTATACAGAATGATCATGTCCAAACAAGATACTGCCTAAAATACCGATAAGAAATGTTGTGGGGAAATGAGCAAACTTTTCCAATCTACAGAATGAATGCAACAACAGGAAAGTAAACTTCCCAATAAAGGCTGCAACGGTGGTTCTATGCAGTTATTTTAAGCTACAACTTACCTGAAGTAAATACATTCCTCAGTGTTTACCATTTGTAAAACCCGCGAAAATAAATTGGACAGGCAAGGCGGTACAATACAGAGCAATACAAAAACTGCTTGATTTATGTCACGCGTGAATTTTTAACGACGTTTCTGGTTATTTTTAAAGTAAAAATAGCATAAAATAGTCTCTCCTACGTAGTGTCTTGTTAGCTACTCAATCAATGATGAAATATTATCAAGACTATATGATTTATTGCTTGTGAATGTAATATCGTCAAACGTCACCATACTCACGAATCTAGAGCATCTGCCATGTTAGGCACCAGACAACTCTTCGAGGTAATAAGCTACCGTGGACCGACATCAAACGACTTGGCCTGAAAGCCCGAAGCAGCAGTTATTTGGTCTACAAGGTTCCGGGTTTGGATCCCAGGTTACGAACGATGTACGTGCACTCCTGATTAGTTTCTCAGAAAATTAGTTTAAGAAGAGGAAGGGGCGATTGTATGCTTAATTAAAACCAACACTTATGGCCTCGAGCAGGCCTTCTCAATTAAATTTACCTTCGGTTCATTTGCGTTCATTTTACAATTTTACCTACGATACTCGGAAAAGGTGGGGCGGGGGCAAATATAAGACAGAGAAATGCAGTAAATTACAGGCCATACTGAACATTATTTTCATTTAACACACAAATAAATATAGTCGTATAATGTTTTAAAAAAAATACGTTTTTTTTCCCCCCAGATTTTTGACATTTAAATTGCGCGCCAGTAGAAATCTCTCTGCGGGTCGTTGATTGAGAAGGCCTGTTCTAGAGGGCGGCTATTGTTAGGAGCGTCTTCGGCGATGGTAACGGTGCAATCAGAGTGCCGACGGAGAAGTCTGCGGCAATGACGAAGGTTCTGAAGTCACTTGTACAGAGGTGCGGGAAAGGGAAGGGTGAAGGGTGTGTGTGGGGTTCAGTAGTGGCCGTAGTAGGCGGGCGCCTTGGCGTACGCGAGGACAGGCGCATGCGCGTAGGCGGGCACCGGCGCGTAAGCTGGTGCCGGCGCGACGACAGGCTTGGCGACTCCGGACTTCTCGACGACGGCGTTGAAGCCGTTGACGGGGTCGGCGGTGTACTTGACGGTGCGCACGCTGCCGTCGGGCTCGACGAGGCTGTAGCTGCCGTGGACGACGTCGCCGTCGCGCGTCTCGTGCTGGGACTTGGAGTCGCCCGTCAGAGCGTCCTCGACGGCGTAGGAGAAGGCGTACTGCGGGTAGCTGTCCGGGTAGTCGGGCGAGGAGGGCTGGTGGTAGCCGGCGTAGGGCGCGGCGTAGCCCACGTAGGCGGGCTGGGCGGCGTAGCCAGCGTGCGCGGCGGCGAACATGCAGCACATCACCAATACCTGGAGGACGACAACACTTCAACAAACCTCTCAACACTTTCAACCCGCCCCTCTGTCACGCTGGCCACCATCTATAGTCAATACGCCAACAAGATCGGCAGGAGACTACAAGAGTTTTACCAATGCTTAGAGATGATGGTTATTCGCGGGAAAACGCGACAGTTTGCTGGATTTCAATCCACGTTCAGCTTACCACAAGATAACTGGCTTTAACTTGTTCTTGGAACTGTTATCTTATTTTACAGAGCCAATAAGAATCCCGATATTGTAATATTTGATGCCTATTACTGGGGCTTGGAAAATCCGCGAGATTAATAATGACCTCCATGCTAGCATCCAATGTCCTATGCATACTCAAGTCCCGTCTATTCGTTCATTGTCTGGTGTCTGAATGAGTAGCAGGTAATGGACAAATGTTAGGGTTTCGGTATACACATGATAATGGATCCTAGTATGTTGGTCGTTGAACTCGCGAAATATTCCTATCCCTACCACAGTGTTTTCAAGGGAGCATTGGCTCAAAACATTTTCGCGATACACAGTCATCTCTACCAATGGTATGCCGTGCAAATTTGCGAACACTCCTTTCTAAATGTCGAGAGCACATAAGACAGAAATAGAAGTGCAGATATTTTGGTTAGCACCCAACATTTAGAGCTTTAGCGTGGGGGAGGGGCGGAGCGGTGGAAACACGACACCCCCGAGAAAACCTACCGACCAGCGACATCGTACGACACGATTCCCACATGCGAAAATCCGGAGACCCACACAGCCGGGATTCGAACCCGGACCGCCTTGTTGGGAGGCGAGTGCTCTAACGCTCCAGTACTCAGGAATTGAACTCGTCTTCTACCAAATGCGTTTTTGCCTAATTTTCTACATTTACTCTTCCTGGCCTTTCCGAGCCTTCCGTGTTTTACTTCTGTTTATTTTTGTTTATAACTTTTCTCTATTCAAATAATTCACGTCTTTATCGTAAACGTATTATTAATTTTTTTCCTCCCCCCCCCCCCCATCTTTAAACTGGAAACCCGGAGGGCGTTCAAAATTTGTTGTAGATATTAATTTTATGTGATATTTAAAGCTAAAAATTTAATTTGACATATTACTTGAAAGTTTGTTTCAAAACATACTCATATCATAGCTTCATTTCAAATCACAGTGACATGTAAACATTTATCTTTGGGTTAGACGATCTATGGAAGTTAAGTTTATTTGGAAGTTTTGGAAAGAAGTAAATTAAAAACCCTGAAAAAAAGTTGTGAATATTGAAACACATATTTAAAGAGTTGTAAAATGGCATGTTCGCTGGGAAAGAAGGTACAAACGTCTCAGTTATGAATGATGTGAGATAAGTACAACTTATTTTAAATTATCTATTGTGTTTCAGTAACTAAAATATCACTTTTATTTCATTTTCTCATCAGTGGCTTTGATCTATGTTTTCAAATATTTTACCACGATAAACCTAAGTAAAAAAATTAACAGCATTTCGTTAGCTCTACCAATATTTTTAAAAGGGCTAGACCACGTCACTTAATTTGAACATTTTTCATATAAAAACTGGAAATTTTACATACTTTACAATAAAACTGCATAACTTTTATTTTATATACGGTAGTATTATTTTTATTTTGTTTTTAAGCTGTGTTGCTAACTGCGCCACTTATCCTCGGACAAACAGCCAACAACGGGAAAACGAAGAAAAGAAAAAACACGTGGCAAGAAAGTGCAGTTTATGTCAGCGGGTTTTAGGGCGGAACTGTCTTGCGCAAGCGCGGGGGTCGAGGGGAAATGACGTGACGGCGAACTGCGGCCAATGACGGGTTGTCGGCGGCTACAGGATGGCCGGCCTCATTGCCGATCATGTCGTCACCAGGGTTGCCAACTGGAGCGAGATAATTGCAGCTGATAATTTCTGTACCAAACATCGTGTCTGCACGTTCGTGACGTCACACCGACTAAGGTGCACTTAAACACGCCGAGACCGTGGGAAAATGCCGGACCAACGAAGACATCGAACCACAACGCCAGTTATCTCGACTGAAGGAAGATCAAGAAACATGATGCTGCAATCACAAAAGCGCGACGGACGCGACGCAAAGGGCGCGACGCGAATAAAATAACTTGCAAGCCATTCAACGTCGAGGCTTCTATGAGTTCAGAGCGACAAATATCGCGGACGCGACGCGACGAAGCTGAAAAAAACAAGAGTAGCCAGAACAATAACAATAAATTCCACAGCTACCACAGCTAAATTTCACAAAATTCCCCAGGCAGAGAAAATCTCAACGACAGCTGAACGTGCATGTTCTTTTTTTTCTTTTTTTTAAGTATACGCGTCTCTGACAATTTAACAAGATGAGTTTACTCCAATATTTTGTGGAAAGCGAAACGTCAAATAAAAGAAAGATTGTATTGCTTAGTTGTCAAATTAATTATTTACAAACTAAACCCTGCACTTTAACAGAATAATTATTCGAAAATGACCTCATTCAACATGCATAAATCATAAAGTAAAATAATAATAATAATAAAAATAAATTTAGCACCACACACAAATTCCACACAGGCATTCATTGCAGAAAAATTACAAGACCACTTGGAATTACATACATTTTGTGGAATTCCACACATGTTGGCAATACTGTGAAAAACTGAATTTTAATTTTGTATTTAAATGTTAGTCTAACTGGCAAGCTGTTAGTAAATTATATTTAATTATTTATTTTACGAGAGGTTGTATTTTGTTATTATGTATAAGCTAGTCATGACCTCTTTCAAATTAACGTGTAGTTATGACTTTATTTTCACACATCGTAGCCTCTAAGCTCAACTGAAGCCTATCTTCCTCTCAAACACCAATTAGCACATGCCTCTCTCTCGTTTAATTGTGTTCAAATTGGGAAAAATTACAATTGTATATTTTTATGAAATAGTGCTAATTTTATAGACGTTAATTGTGAGTACATTTTTCTCTTACAAAAAAAAAATAGCGCAGCCAGTTTTCCCAAAAACAGGCATTTCAAAGTCAGGATTTGCATATTTATAATACTTCATACAAAACTTGAAAACCAATACACATTATGAAATGAAATAATTTACATCGAATCTAAATATCCCAAGCTACAGTTTGAAGTATGTAAAAACTTATTACAAAATTATTTGTATTTTAAAAAATCATAGAATTTGCGTTTTTTGTTATTTTATCAATTTTTTAAATACAAAAATATTTTATAATGGGATTTATAAGCTTCAAACCGTCGTCCTACCCATGTAGTTTTGATATATATATTTTTTCATTTAATTATGTTTACTGGTTCACAAGTTTTGTATAAAGTAAAAAATAGGCAAAATTTGACTTTGAAATGCCGCTATGGGAAAACTGGCTGAGCTAAAATTTTATTCGTAAGAGGAAAATGTACTCTCAAGTAACTGACCGTATTTCATACGAATATGAAATTATGATTTCCCCCCACTTGAACACTCTTAAGGTGGCCGCCTGCCCACACAGCCGAGAAGTGGGCAGAGCTTCGACCGACACAAGTTTATTCGAAACTCCTAAACGCACATGACTTATGTCAGCTTAGGAATATTATTCTTAGAAAGTTACATGCGCGTACAACTTTCCAGGCCCTCCATTAAGGGCGCGGATACGGCAATTTTCATCACCATTTGTTTACTTTTTATTTGTACCAGATATTTTTTTCTTATTTTAGACACAAAATGTGACTGAATTTGCCTCTATTGAAATTTTTTTATCTCTCATTGTTTTCGCGTAATGCCTTGTTTAATTCATATGTTGCATGTTTTCGTTTTAAGGACTACACTAAGACTAACTGACATACCGAACTAAAAAAAAAAAATCACAGTGGATAAATACATTGAAGGCTGCAATGTTATGCTCATAAAAATAAAGAATAAAAATTGTTTGTATTTAAAAAAAATTATAATTTTTTAAAATTTTTATTTTCAGTTTCAGCATTATTTTTAGCACGACACTGTAGCCTGCAATGTCTTTATCCACTGTGATTTTTTTTAGTTTGGTATATCTAGTTGGTTTTAGTGTAGTCCTTAAAACGGAAACATGCAAAATATGACTTTAACAAGCTATTACGCAAAAGCTATGAGAGATAAAAAAACATTCATAAGAGCAAAATTTAGTCACACTTTGTGTCTAAAATAAGAAGAAAAAAAATATCTGGTACAAATAAAAAATAAAAAAATGGCGATGAAAATTGTGATAAACGCCCGCTAATAGAATATCTACTCGGCAAAAAATTTCCATAGAATTATGTTGTTTAGTTCATATTTTATTGACGAATGAATATTCCAGTCGTTTTTCTCGACATCTCACCTTTACATACCCCTTAACTGTAGTGATGTGATGGAATTGCTTTTTATTTTGGGAGGAGGAGGGTGGATTCCGCGAGAAACCTCCGTTACCAAGGACCGCCACGTTTCCCACATTTGAAGTATCAGGACCGAGCCTTGCCCGGGCATTGATCTCGGGCCTCGGTGTCGGGAGACAAGTGGTTCGATCACTACACTCTAAATCGGAATTAGTGAATATTCACTATTACCAGTGAATTTCTGATTTGGCCAATTCAAACTAGCTGAATCAGTAAAGAACCACTAGCAAATATGTGAATATTCAGTAATTCCTGTTTGTAGTGCCGGCACTCTAATAGTGAATCAGTAAATATCCACTGATTTATTAATTGGCTTTTCTCTGATTCAGCTAGTTAGAACTGCTCTATACAGAATCTGTGAAAATCACCGAAACATCAGTGAATATTCACTAATTCCGATTTAGAGTACAACTGATTTAGAGTGTACAAGTCAAGCTACTTCTCGAACTTCATACACTCCTATGTTAGTCGTGCATGACGTCACTTGGCCAAGAGGCCACGATTGCATGCCGCATGTTGCTGCCCCGGGCTGTAAGAGCGCGCGATCTCCATTTGTTTACATTTCCCGCGAGCCCAGTCGTCAAACTGCGTCGTTACTTATGGTGGGGCATCAGTCGCCATATTGGATTTTTTTTTTAAATTATAATATGAGAAAAGTAACATTTTCGATTTTAGCGTGAATTCTATGTACCTTGTGCTACCCCAAGCATGACAGTTGAACTTTTAACATATATTTAGGCCGCAATCAATCAAATACTTTTATGTTCTTAATTGGCATGACTGACGGCCTTATAAATGTACATTAAATGTTCAACTTTCATGTTTATACTGTAGCACAAGGTAAATATATTCCGCTCTATTATCGCAGGTTCCACGCTTTTCTTCTTAGAGTTTCAAAAGGCAGAAAATAAAGTATATGGCGACTAGAGCCCCGCCTTAAAAGTGTTCAGATGCGATAAAGTAATAATTTTATATTTATATGAAATAATGTTAGATTTGAAGACGACTTGTGAGTGCAGTTTCCTCTTACGAAATAATTTTAGCTGGCGTAGTTTTCTCATAACGGAGCGGCAAAGTCAAAATTTTCATGTTCTGCTGCCATGCAAATAGTGAAAACCAATTGACTTACGTCCGTGAAATAATTCACAGTGAAATAACATACAATGGGCTATGTATTAAAACATGTGAAATAAATCCCGCAAACTGTTTTTGTATTTTAAAAAAAATTGCTAAATGTGCAGCTTTTTTTCTGTGCGTTTGCAATTTTTTAAATCAAAAATATTACGTTGTGGGTTTTAAAATGCTTTATTGCACAGCTCACAGGATGTAAGTTAACAGTGAATTATTTTGTTTAAGTAGGTCAGTTAGTTTTCACTATTTGCATGGCAGCGTAACAAGATATTTTTTACTTTGTCACCTCGTTGTGAGAAAATTATGAGAGCTAAAATTGTTTTGTAAGAGTAAAATGTACTCATAATTATCGTCTACAAAGTTAACAATATGTAACATAAATATAAAATTACGATTTTATCGCACTTGAACAGCCTTTAAGGCGGCATTCTGCGCGTTCGAATCTAAGGAGTGCGGAGAGTTGAGGGAGCCGTTAGTACGTGCATCCCGTCCGGTAAGACATTCAGTGGTGATCTTTTCATTTTGTGGTGAAATGTTTGAGATAAAAGTGTGCCGTGCCCACGCATAGCATTCTAACTATCCTGAGTCAGGATTATCATGCTAAAGCGAACTGTAAAAACCCCGTCTTCCGGAGAGAGAAAATAAGCTTTAACGACCAGTGACACAATACCTCAACGAAACGTATCCTGGGCGTTGGATCGGTCGCCATGGAGTCATTGCTTGGCCACCGAGGTCACCTGATCTTACCCCATTGGATTACTGTGTGGGGGGTTGGCTTAAAAGGGAAGTCTACACGCGTAGGGTGGACACAAGAGAGGAACTTCTCGCTCGTATTTACCATGCTTGTGCTCAAGTAAAGCAATGTACTAATGAGCTCAGATCAGCAACATAGCAGCTGTCTTATCAGAGCAGCAAATTTCATTGAAGTTGGTGTTGGAGTGTTTGAAAATGTTTTGTGAGGAAATGTACACAATTAAACAAAACATACGATAACAGTATCGTGATATACCGTCACCTGCACATTTCCCGTTCCTTGTTGTTTTCATTCGGTTTCTCTGAAACGGTATAGAAATTGGCATACGTTTATTACAAACATTTTGTTCAGAATCACCAGTACTATCACCCCTCAAAGCATGTACCTTTCCTCCCGACTCATCCTGTTAAAGGACTAAGCACGAGAAAATAAGCAGCTAAAAACGAAGAAAGAAACCAAGGAAGGCAGAAATTGCTGTTGTCACCACACATACAAGTAATTCCGAAATAGGAATATAGTTGGTGTATAATGGAAACCAAAAATCAAAAAGGAAAGTCAAAACAGGCAAGGACCAAACAAGGGATTGAAAAAAGGGCAACGATGGACAAAAACGAAGACCACACATATGAACGGAGCGACAGAAATTGTTGTTGGCAAGAAAACTCACAAAATATAACACATAACGCTGTCACACTGGATACAGAACTACTTTACTTAAACATGTTCAGTTTTATGGAGCAGTTACATGAGCAACGAACTAGTTCAAATCGCAGTCTCTTCTCGTTTAAAGTAAACTGTTGGTTACATATGTAGTTTCGAACGATGTACCTTCGATGCTTCTCTCCTATTGGCTGCTCTGGGTAACGATCTGTGTAACAAATATGGCTGATTTTTTGTCCGACATTTTGCACTCGTTAAATTAAATTAACTTTTAGGCGTACAATAATTATATACACTTTACAGCAGCATTGTAGTTAGAAGCAATATAGTTAAAAATTAATGAATGTTGAGTGCAGATGTGATAATTAAATTTGGTACGTTTCAGTTTCCAAGTTTGTTGAGGCTAGAAATTTCATTGAGTTTATTCTGTTCTGTCGTGTAACCTTGAAAACATATTTAACTTTAAACACGGTCAAACATGGCTGCCGAATGTATTTAACTGAATAGGTTTAAGACCTCTAGTGTGATCGCGGCCACAGACGATGAGAGTACGTTCTCTTCGATGACAACAATTTCGACTTTTCGGGAAACGGACCTGCTCCTGTCTTCAGGCACACGAACAATCTGAGCAACTCCAGCAGACTGACAGGAAACTATTCTTATTAGTGTGTGCCCAGAGTGTACAGTCGGCTACTATCCGAGCTTTTCTTGAAACGTGACCCTGCTTCGCCCTTGCTATAAGGTTGAGATGAACTGCTTTCATGTTAACTTCCAGCCAGGTATGTATCATAAGTGCGAATCTTCCGGGGCTCTGGTCATAACTACAGAGAAATCCTCGCATGACTGCGACGAAGCAGAAATGTTACGCAGCCAGGGGTACAAACACAAACACGAATGTCATCGTTGTGCAACACAGCAAACAGACGTTAGGCAACACGGCACGAATGTACGGTTGAGTTGAGAAACAGCCGGACAGCCACATACGAAGGGAAACTCTTTCAGGAAGTGACATATTACTGCGAGCATTCTTGCTTGATGCAGTTACGATGTATAACGATGGCGGTGCTAGTTGGCAGTCGTGACCTACTACCGGAGAGTTTCTCTCTCTTCAGCACGGCACTTCTTCCAATAAGAATGTATTGGAAGTGTACACACGCCATTGCTCATGTTTTGTTGAACAAACTTGTGTTGAATGACAAAGTAAAAATAAGAAGCAATCCCAGACGAATTCAGTCAGTCCATTTACATTGCAGCAAGAACTACAAAGACAGAATTCAATCAGATTTCGACAACACCTCCAGATACAAAATACAGGTATTAAAAAAAAAAAAAAAAAAAAAAAAAAAAAAAAAAAAAAAAAAACATATTCCCAATATGAAAAAATAATAAGACAAACGTGTACAAAGGACAACAAACAAATAACAGAAGATAACACGATACAAGTATACTATTCAACGATAGAATTGCAACGTTTCAGGAATAGAAATCTATTCTCTGCCTGAAGGGTTAGAGACACAGCTGGTCGGAACACTAAGATGCGAATGAACTGCTCAGCCAATGGAATTGCTTTTTTTTTTTTCCTATTTTTTGTATTTTGTCATTCAACACAAGTTTGTTCAACAAAACATGATCAGTGGCGTATGTCCACAAATCAATACATTCCTATCGTAAACTCCCATTGCAACAAACATTTAAAAATCGCATTTCTTCCAATTACGTACTTAACTTACTTACAACTACAATATGAGCGAGTGTCGTCGCCAACTGCGGTAACTTGGGTGAGTCAAGACGAATCCTGGAGCCAATGATTTTTGATGAAAATAATTTTGCCCCAAGTTGTTTCAATGTCTTACGGGCACATGTGCAGTTCTTCTTCGTGGTTATTGGCAACGTGTCTGTGTGTAGATGCGTCATTCATTTGACTGTGCCATGGAGACTAAGGTCACTGCGATAATACACGTTTGCGAATTGGAGAAAACCAAGACGAGTAGAGTTAAAAACATCCAATCACCGAACATGAAGCAGGGACGTTGATGTAAACGCATGGCATTGAAAAAAAATTTGTCCAAAAAACTTTTCACAAAAAAAAAAAAAATCATTGGCTGGTAGAGATTACGGTTAGCCCTTATCATATAAGTTTTAGCCCTTGTGAGAGGTGGTACGAGGAGAGTATGGAGCAGCCCCGGAGAAAAGGGGCTGGGGAAACGTGATTTTCCCGAGAAAACACGCCGACCAACGGCATCGTCCAGCACGATTTTCACGTGCTGAAAATCAGGGACTCGACCCCGAATTGTTTCGGTGGTAGGCGAGCGCTCTAGCCACTGCGCAAACAGCTGATCCTGGGGTTAGTTGACACGTTTTCCAAGAATTTTATTCTTACGTATGGCAGCAATACGAGGCGAAGAAGTGGTAAAACACCCGCATTCAAGAGTACAAGTGTTCGACTCTCGACTGCGACCATCCTAATCTCGGCATTCCAGGGTTTCCCGAAATCGTTCTAGCTAAATGTTGGGAAAGATCCTCAATGTTGGCCGTGGCCGATTCCTCAGTCGCTTCTTCCCCTGCAATAATAACACACTGGACTCCCGGTTCTGGCTATCCCGATTTCGGTTTTATAGGCGGTTCGGGATAAAGTGAGCACTCAAAAAAATCATGCTAAAGTTCTATTTTCAGTCAATTCGTATCTTTCCGCGCGTAACGGCTAACGACGGAAAATGTCTAACCTCTCTGGACACGTCACTTAATGTTTGCGCGTCTAAGATGATAAATTGTTCAGTCAGTATGAATCGATACACTTTGATAATAAAAACAGTTTTATTAAAAATATAAAATACAATTGTGTCAATATAGGTTCATTTTGTTTCGGTATTGTTTTTGAACAGGAAAATACACGGAACTACATAGCGTAATTTCGCTGCCAACCATAGATGCAGTAAGGTAACTATAGCTATATTATGTTGAATTATATGCAGTAACGGCTAGTGATATTTTTCAAAGGTTAAATTTTTAGTGCTCTCTTTATCCCGAACGACCTATACATGTTTTCCTGAAATAGCTCCAGCCGGATGCCGGGACGGTTCCTCAGCATAGGCCATGGCCGGTTCCTCAGCATAGGCCATGGCCGGTTCCTCTTCCAGTTACTGTCCTTATTTAAAGTTGTGTGTAACCGTCTCTAATTATCTCGTCGACGAGACGTAAAAGTCAATAAAAGTAAAATAAAACAAATCTCCTTTCTCCGTGTATAAATACAGCGGCCGTGCAGCTGCTCAAGATCCCGTTAAACCACCAACTAATAAATACAACATTAACAAGAAAATAAAATAAACCCGAGTTACGAATCTCTATACATAAAATTAATGTCTGTCTGATCATGAAGTTATTATACATCATTAACTCGATTGCGATGAAACATTTGTGAGTTGTGCGTGCGTCTGAGAAAGTTTCCGATAGAAAAAAAAAACAGGGGCAAGAAATGAGTATCCAAAACATTTAGTGAAAGAGTTTGTATAATGGTAATTAATAACCCTTAACATTATTTTGCACCATTTACAATTTTAAAAAAAAATTAGTTTAGAAGAATTAACTTGAAATTTTTTGTTACCATAATTTATTACTTTTAATAATATTATCAGTATTAATATTATTGGTAATATTGTCAGTATTAATATTATCGCTTACATTAAATTTTTAAATGCCAAAAATCTTTTATAAAAAGCTTTTAGTACTTAATTTTTTTAAAAATAAATTTAGTTGTTGATAATATGTTGGCAATAGAAATGCACATATTTACGAATTATCTGGGACAATTTGGAGTACTTAGACTAAACTTTTGCAGGATTCAAAGAGGCATTAAATTGTAAACGACGTGAAGAAAGTTGCGGGCAATAGCTGGTTCCAATAAGAACCAACTTATATTGCCATTATTATTCATTTTAGATTACCGTATGTGAAATAAAAATTATTAGAAACATGTATCTCGTAACCCTAGACAATGGTATCCGAAGATAACTTATAATTCTGATAATACTTAACGAAAACTACTTAAAGAGGAATTCTCGACACGACTGACACTAGTTGGGCTTGTTGCGTTTAGGGTAGGTGAGGCAATGGTAAGAGAACAACTGTCGTCCTTATAGACAGCAAGCTACCAAGTTCCGAATACCCTTGTTGTTCCAGTTACAAACAGTTCTAAGCAGTGACGCCATTAGCTATATCATTGTAGAAAATTGTACGTTACGTGACTTATATTAATTATCAAATTGATACAAATTAAAATATTTTTATGAATTGTTTTATTAAATTATTGATTTACCAGTGGCTGAAAATTATAAAACATTCAAACATTGCATTCGGTACAATTTTTTCCTCCAGTTAAATTTCAAGTATCTTCTGAAAAGCCAATTTTATAGTTAAAAAAAAAACTCCGGAATGTGATCTTAGAATTCAAGCAAAATTCATCACTCTTTTTGTCGTCACGAAACTAATTAAAGTCGCATGTAACGACGTACTATTTTTCACTTGATGAAAAACTCAAGATTAAACAATTTTACTAAAGCTCTATTCATAAATATAGGGACCCCGGATTTTGGGGAAAAGAATTTTGCACCAAAGTTTCTCAACTGACTGAGCCAATCAACACTAAGACTTCCGAGACACAATCACACGTCTGTGACTTGTGGGCAAAACTCCAGAACATGTGCCGTGTTAAATAAAGCAGATCTGCAGATTCGCACGTAGGGCTCTGAAAAAAGTTGGTGCTAAACACTTTTCACCACAACCACGAGATCAGAATTAGTTAATACTTGGAGAGCCAACAAATTTTAACAGAGTTTGCTTGGGCTAAAATTCCTCAGGAAGGAATATTTCTTCGTTACTGAGGAACGAATCCTGGAAGAACTATTCAAGCTGTTGGTACTGCAGAAAACTATACAAATTTTAAATCTACACTAGATGTACCGTTAACGGTTAACCATTATATGTAGTGAATTTTAGTCGTATAAAGAAAACTTTACATCGTGTATCCTATTTCTTTCATAACGAAATGCGAAAATCAAAATGTTTACAGCTATTGCAACATACACATAATCTAATACAAATAAGATAATTTACGCCGAAAAAATGAAACCGTCAGGTGCAAAATGACAGTTATAAATTTAACCGAAGTTACTTTTTTTAAACGGCGACAAAAATACAGATACTGTATACTTGCATAATTTATTAAAAACGGAAGAGCACTTCCACAAATCATATTAGTGTTGTCATTCGGCACATTAAGCATAATGTAACTTTGGTTAAAAGTTTGTTTTATTATTAGTTAGATCGTTTTTACCACGGGCAAGTACTCAGAAATATAAAATCTAATTTTGACGTGCCAATTAAAAATAAATGAATTTTTTTTTTAAAGTTAAATTAACCGACTTAGGTATAAATACAAAGAAGAATACACAATATGATGCAAAACAGCTATAAATTAAGTCGCGTCGGTTTCGCAAACGTTTGTGATTTATAATAAATAATTTTGCGTGGCTTGAATATACTTAAATTGAGTTCAAACCTGACTGAAGTCTTCTAAATCACCGATACGATATATTTTCTAGCTGCCTATCCTCAGTCCAGGCCCAGTGGCTTGAGCTGCCTGGTGTTAGGTGGCAGGTCGCAGTGGGTTTAAGAGGACTGTGTACTTAGCCGTTGGATGGTGTTGTGGCGAGTCAAGCGAATATTTTTTTACGCGAAACCGCCTAACTTATTCTTATTGCTGTTATCTATGAAAAGAACACCCACTTAAAACTATGTATGCCACTTTTTGAAAATTCAGTATGCTTATTAGTAACATGATTTTGGGGTCTCTGGAAACGACTAAAAAATGGCTTGAAAATGCGATCTGAATCCGTAAATTGCAAAATGAGGTGCGTGCATTGGTCTTTACTTCATATTAATTTTAGGGTCACCGCTTAAAGTCCCACAGGAAAAAGAGTTCTAGGAAAACATTGCACGCTAAGTTTAGCGCTGCGAATAGAGACCATGTGTGTATCGTCGAGATTGGTTCTCTGGCTCTTATCACTCTGCTGTTACCGCGCGACAAACGCGGAGATCTGAAACCTTATACACAGTACTCTTAACGACGAACTATGCTGATTAATAATGTATTCGTCCGGCCACTTGCCTCAGTGGCTAGAGCTCATGACCGGTGGTCCTAGGGTCCCGGGTTATGTTACCAACCTGGGAGGTCAATATTTACAGTTGTCTCTCTGGGTTCAGGACAGAATGTTCTGTTGTCCTCACATCACTATACTGTGGAAGATGATAGGCGTATATTGGCGGTTGTACTGGTAGAACGTTTTAGGACCAGAGCATTTTCGCGACTCCAGTAGCACTAGTGTTCGCAAACGCACTGCTAATAGTTTCCCGCCATTTACAGTTCTTGGCTACCTGAGTACACTGTAAGAAATAGTTTGCTAATTTGCCACACGTGCGTATAGGAGAGCTAAGAAAGTAGATATGGTAGAATAGTTTCCCAGACATCCTTGATAACACAAATAAACTTAGGCTATTTATAAAACATTCAAATGTATACTGAAGTTACCAGACTTGTATTGCAACAAGTGTAAAAGTTTGCATATTTACAACGCCGATAACTGTCCCATACTGAGTTTACGTTAACTACTTCCTAAACATTTTACGTAATATTTATTACAATGTAGCTAGGTAGGTTACAAGGTTTGTTTACAGAGAAACGCTGTTGTTCGCTAATTTCCGTTTGTGCATAATGCACAGGCAGATCTGGATTTGTAATTTAGTGTGTAAACGTACAGAAGTTCATATTTTAGCGCACCATTTTCAGATTAGCATATGGAAAAAAAAAAACATAACAAAGATACATTTTGAAATTCCCACCTGACTAAAGCCATTTCGGTAACAAATAATAATTTTCGCGCTTGCTTGTAAATGCAAATGTTCCACTGTAAACACTTGTAACTAGCCTATCACCGATTCACACGCGAAAATACGCCTAATATCTAACCAACTGCAGTTATAAACTCGCGTAGACCCTGGGGTTCAAACCAGTCCTCGGGCTGAAAACTCATCATTTCATTATCGCTATCAGAATGAATTTAACCGATCCAAAGAATGCATTTCAGCGTTTCACGCTAGACCGTTAGTCAGAATCAGCCTACTGACTGAGGCCGTGTTCCAATAGGCAGTTTAGTATTGTAATTAGGTACTTATATAGTATTCAGGTAAGGTAAGTGGGCTTAATGTCTCGTCGACAGCGAGGTCATTATAGACAGTGACACACAACTTAGTACAATGACAGCAGCTGGGAGAGGAGTCGGCCATGGCCTTTGCTAAAGAACCATCCCTGCATTCGTCTGGAGCTATTTCGGGAAACAATGGAAAACCGAAATCAGGATGGCCGGAGATCGAAACTAAGTCCTTCCGAATGCGAGTCAAATGTCCAAAAGTTGCGTTGTCGATTATTTCGTAGTTCTAGAACAATTCGTTTAACTATAAAGACTATAAACTTAACCACCAAAAGACAACAGTTTAACGTCACGCGACAATAGATTTCAACGTACACAAAAAACACAAAGACGAAACTTAAACAGTCCCTCATACAGACATGATTTGGTCGGAATCCCAAACGAGGATATCTCACGATCCATTGCGACAGCTTGTGCTGTGCAATACTATCCCATATCAAAGCCAGGTCAAATTTAAAACATTGCGATATCGCAAGTGGTATAATACACATCCTATACTGTAATATTTGGGATATGCTGTATACAGAACTTGCTACGTATTACATATTGCTGTATTAAAAAAAACTACATATTCGCGATATTTACGAACTGCAGTATACTGAATGCACTCGTGTGAAAAATCAAGGCAAAGGGATACAACAGCAAATTAATTTACGATTACACAAGAATGTAATAAAATGTGGTGCAGGCCTACGCGTTCTGCAATGTATATCCGGACTCGCATTCGATAGGACACGGGTTTGATCCTCAGGCACGACCGTACTGGTTCCGATATTCCATGGCGTTCAGAAATCAGTACAGGAGAATGCCGCAGGGTGTCCACACAAATTTGTAGTAAAATTTCCCTGATTTTTCCCTTACTTTCTCGAAAAAAGTTTCACATTCCCCCCCAGTTTTTTTCAATAATTCTCCAATTTTGAAATGTTCCGAAAGTAAAATATTTAAAAGAATTTGACATAAGAATTACATTATGAAATTGAAAATTAAAACAAAGGCTCGAATCACGGTGGGTAGGCCTCACACTAAACTGCCATGTGAAAATAAAATGTTTAAAAATGCTTCCACAGTTTGGGTCATATCAGACGGGAGCATTACATTCCTCTCTCCAAATACTGAAACACTGAAAAAATGTTCGTAAAGTTTCCAGGATTTCAAGTAAAATCCTTGACTTTCCCTGACCAATTTCGAATTCCCTGAATTTTCCCCGATTTACCCCGACTTTCTAGAACGTGGACACACTGATGCTGGGACGGTTCCTAGCTATTGAGTTAGGTCTAAAACCTTACTCGACTCCTGCCTCAGTATGTAAGAGATGAGTTTTTATTTAAGAATATTGATTCTGGCAGTGGACGTTGGCCACCCAAAAAAAAAAAAAAAAAAAAATGGAAACGATGAAATAAATGTAAGTCGCACGGCCCGACTGAACTGCAAGTGTCCACGTTGTTTGCTGCGTAGAGAGAGTTGTCGTTATTTTAGTATGCGGTGCGTCAACACGGCGACAAAATGGCCGTCGTAATGACCAGACGTGACGAAGTTCCACGACTATTTCGCAAAGGACACACGTCCGACCCTCCGAGACTTCTCGGTCACGGCGTAAACAACTGCTGCCTCAGCTTTCTCGACAATGTCCCGTGTTCCTCCACATAGCCAAGCAAAACCTACATTTGTACCAGGAAGTCCTGGCACTCCTGTGACTATATTTTGTCAGGATGTCTCGCATACAGGGCCGGATATAAGCTTCTGGGCGCCCTAGGCCCGTCAGTCTAAGCGCTCCCGCAGCCTGTTTTCCACTGGCATCCTTTCCCCGTTTTCAGTACCACATAATTTTTAAGGTACTTCGCTCTGTCCTCTCAATATGTATAATAATAGTAATAGCACAATAATTCAGCTTAATTGTAGCACAATTATTTGAAAATAATTAGCTGAATGGCCACAGAACAGATAAAATTAAGAGAGACAGCATAATACAACGATGCCAGAAGTAAAGCTAACGAAACATTTTTTCTCGTCACCACACTGGTACTTTTAAAAATAGTGATAGAAAGCTCACCTCGATAAAAGTGCGCCCTTGTGAATGTTGCGCCCTAGGCCTGGGTGGTAAATCCGGGCCTGCTCGCATAACGCGTGCGTGACTAGTAGAAAAAACCAGGCCCTCGTAACTGGGATAGGGAAAACGAATATTGCCAAAGCTTACCTCCTCTCCGTCGGGCAACTTATTCAAAGAAAAATACATGAAACAATGAAATAATGCCTGAGTAAAATGTTTGGTATAGTTAACCATATATAAGATTGTATATGGCTAAACAATTGATTACATTAGTCCACATAATTTTTTGTGGCTGAAAAATCTGTGAAACACGTAAAAATTGGTTTTGTTGGTCTAACAGAATGCATATCTAACAGGACTAAACCCTCCTGCTGAGGGAACGAAATCAGCCAAGCAACAATGTATTTGGTTGATTCAAAGTATACACGATTGTTTCGCCATATACGAGCATATATATGGTTGACTCTACTAAACCCATTTCTCTGTATAACAAAATTAAATAATGCTATTATTCTAATCCGTGTCATTAACAAATAGTTTTACTTAGTACGTGGAAAAGTTAAATCTGATAACCAAAATTGTATTATGAACTAGGCAATTCTGATGCGTCTCCCTTCATTATTAATTGTTGACAATCCATTAACGTTTGTATGACGTCAAATTCCCACACGACGATGTAGATTGCATAGTTCTTTAACTGAGATATGTTGTATTTATGGGTTTTGAATGCGAACACGCAATACACGAAGAAAAACAACCAAAGTAATTCCTCGGCACTAAAAACGAAAATTGTGCAAAATTTAGTGTTCTGCCGTTGGTATTAGGCAGGGGTGAACTGTAAAGAACTGCGGGCATTTCAGTTGAAAGTAAGGTTCTCGTTGTATAAGCTGGGACTTTGGATTCTATAATTATATGCTCCCAGTAGAAAAACTGCTCAAGCCTCATCACATCTAGAACCAAAAAATGTTACAATGTCATGTTTATAATACGTGATTCTGTGGTAAAAAATTAAACAGAATTTATCCTGTGGTAAAAAAATGTGTTTCATCGTTGGTTTCGAACAATGGTGACATAAAATAACTGTAAGATCTTGTGATATCCTCACATGGGAAGAGTAGAGTCAAGTAGAACAGATCATGGTCGGCCCTCAAGATGGAACTAGTTCCATTGCGGATTTACGAACTTTTTACTGTAAAGCTTGTTCCCAGTTTAATTTTATTAATTTGGCCCTAATAAGGCGTGCAATATTACTTAAACAGACAGACGTTAATAAACACCGATTAATTACCCAACACATTTCCTTTCACTCGCGCTTAATTCTGGTGCAAGTACACTGAACAATCATTGCATGATCGTCACACAGATTTTCGTCCAAGACTTAATAGTAATAAAAACGTTCTGGTTCCAAGCCTGTCTCGGAGATAGCAACCTCCAGCAGGCAGTATCATCAACGCAGTGTCAATGTCTGATGACACGACGGAACTTAAAGAGCGCCGCCAGCCTGAATATTTTTCGCGTTAGAGGCTCAGAAGCGATGACACAGTAAGAGCCACTTCTAATGTGCGTGCCATTGTCCCATCGCCCCTATGCACGAGGAGCTAAACAGAACCACAGTGTTTCTGTAGGGTCACTGGAACTATAGGATTGTAAGCGGTGACCCTACTATTTTATTGCTGGAAGTCTGTAGTAAAGTACACTGTAGGCCCCTTAAATAGTTTTGTGTCGATATCTAAGCAATATATTTTGTGATATACTTCTTAAAAAAAGTTTTTTAACCAACTTGGAAGAGGGGTGGGATTCGGGAATAGTATTTCCAACGCGTGTGATTGGCAACGCATGTTTTGTTGGAATTTTTCGGCAGTCGGCATTAACCACAACCATACTCTCAGCCATATAGGCCTACATTACAAAGATTCCTTGCTACAGATATAATAGAACCGGATGTTACAGTTTATTATGTCAGATTCCGTTCAAAAAATGGGATAATTTTATAACCAGCGGCACATCATTTTCATTTATCAGCACTGAATCAAAATCCTCGTTAGAACTACTATTTCGCGCCACAATAAACGTGTTAGACACACACACACCAAGTAAAACAAGAGGAAAATAGTAAAGTCAAACAAGAGCGAAACTTCGTGATTGTATGCTTTAATTTATTTACCTGAATTTGACTAGCTGAGTATTCAAAGAGTAATGGGATTTACGAAGTATAGTTTATCGCATAGAAAAAGTTTAAAAAGTTGTCATCTCACCATGGGATTATGCGCTCGGAATGACTAATGGTATTTTTACCCGAAAATATAGTAAGCTCTAATGTTCTAACAGACAGTTACTGATACTGGCATGCATACGAATATTCCGAGTGTAGCACGGGGGCCTTTACTGACAGCAGCACTACTAGCGGTGAAAATTCTCCCATGACAAGCTCGTCCATGACAAGTTTTATAATCTTCCTAATCTGCAGAAGTATTAACCTTAAGGCATTATTACTTTCTATGCCTAAACTAAACGACAGCAAATATCAAAAACCGGTCTGGCAATTTTGTATAAAATCGTCTTCTCCATATTGGTTGATTTTTTCAAGGCAGTAAGTACTATGGTTTTAGCTAACTATGTAATTAACGAAATTCTGGTTGACTTTTTAGTCGAAACCGTATAATTTCTTGCTTTGAAAAAATTAACTGTCACGGCAAAAAACATTTTAAACAAAACTGCCAGACAGATTTTTGATATAAGTCATTTGGGATAAAGTGAACAGTAAAAATTTAACCTTTGAAAAAATGTCACTAGCCGTTACTATGTATAACTCTACATAAACCATATTAGTCTTACTGCTTGTATGGTTGGCAGCAAGATCACGCAATATAGTCCCGTGTGTTTTCCTATTCAAATCCAACAATGCAGAAACAAAATCAACCGAAATAGACAAAATTGTATTTTCAATAATTAACAAACTATTTTAATAAACTGTATCGATCCATACTGACCGTACAATTTATCTTACATGCGCAAACATTAAGTGACGTGTCCAAAGAGGTTAGATATGAATTGGCTGAAAATATAAATTTAACAGGGCTTTTTTTAGTGCTCACTTTATCCCGAACCATCTATAGCTGCTCTCGTTTACGCTAAAAAAAAGTATCGCAAAAACAGTAGGAACTAAAGAGCATAACCGTAAGGGTCCACGGTGGCCGATCGCCCGGCAGTGTCGGTCTTCACATTTTCGAATGTGGGAGTCGTGCTGGACGATGTCGTTTGTCAGCGGGTATTCTCGGGGATATCCTGTTCCCCCGCCCTTATCATTCCGCCACTGATCCACGCTCACAATATGTCACCCCTCACCAGCGCTTAAGACCTCGATGCTAAGCGCTGACCAAAATCTCTCACTCACTAATTAACTTTAATGCCATGCCTGATAGTTTTACAGTAGTTTCGACAGTAATACTTTAAAAAGCGAACAAACATTGATATCTAAGAATCGCTACACTGCTTTGACATTAATACCAGGGCGTCCAGAAGCGGTAGTATAATACGCACACAATGCGAATCCCGGGTTAACATGGAACCGAAAAATGTACGATGAAATTTCACGTGCACAATGCGGCAATACAGCACGAAGTATGTCCACTTTTGCAGCACTCAACATATATCTAACTTATGTTACTACTACTGTTCTGACCACTATATTATAGGCGCAAAATGTTATCTGTGCTGTGTTGCCACATTGTGCACGTTAAGTATCGTACCATATTTTTGTCACTGACATTTTCGCCTCTAATTTAGCCCGGAATTTATGTGGTGTGTTTATTCTACGGCCGTTTATGAACATTTTGTACATCGGTTAGTACCATAATTTTTTATAGTACCGATAAACCCCAACTTGTTTTAAACCTTGTTTGTACCCAAGTCTCTATAAACAAGCCAAAATCAATGTTATTTTGCGGGCGAACTGAGCATTATTTTGCAAAAAGCCTACATGCATTAGCGCACTGTGTATGTGACCACAGTCTGCGCAGCATTTTTTTAAAAGCATATGAGTTATTTTCACTAATATAAAAAAATCTATACTCATGTTTCGTATAACTTCAGGAAATTTTGAACGATACTAAAGGGCAATTACTTTAAATAATATGTAATTTATGTCACAATGCAAGACAACATTTACAGTACATACTGTGGAAGGGACACCTTAAGTTAATTTTAGAATTAAAAATAAATGACATAACATCCAATATTTACAATACTTGGAAAGTACTGCCCTTAGACCTGTCACATTTAACTGAAACTTTGAGAAAGCGAGTATACCTATCATGACCTTAACGACTTTTAAGGGTATTCACGTGAAAAAAAAATGCGTAATATCGTATTTGTACGACACAGTGATAGTTTTGCAACTTGCGACAGCATTTTTCATTTGAGAAAATTCTTTAGCTTTAACTGTCTTCTCATAACGACATGTCAAAGTTAACATTTGCAAGTTTCGGGAGCATGAAAATAACAAAAACCAACTGACTTACTCGTAAAAAATTGGCATAAATGAAGGAAACTGTTATTTTCAGAATTATTTTAATTCAAAGGAACTTAATAGTGGCTTGGCTTACGGCCCACAATATCTTATTTAAGTGTAAATTATCTCATTCGAGTAAGTAAGTTGGTTCCTGATATTTCTATGTTCCCGAAACTTACAAATTTTGACTTTGACATGCCGCCATGGGATGATTATGAGAGCTAAAAAAACTTTCACAAGCGACAATGTAGTCACAAGTAATATCTATAAAACGAATACTTTGTCGTACAAATATAAAATTGAGCATTTTTGCCATATGAACGCCCTTAAAAGAAAGCGGCGGCGTTGTTTTCTACTCGCGCATCGAAGTCTCCACTGACGGACGCAGATACTCACAGAGGAGAGAGCCATGTCGAAGCTGAGGCGGCAGCGATGGAACTGTGCCTCCCCCCGCCAACCACCCGCTTATATAGCCGCCCTAGCCGAGGAAACAGGCGGCCACTTCCTCACAGCCCGGCGTTGGCCAATCGCAGGCGTCGTGATCCCGCACTTAGATAGTACTGCCACTCTACCACTCCGCCAACTACCAAGGATATTTCGGGGGGAAAATGAAGTTTTATTCTCAGCTAACCTACAACGGGACCCGATTGTTGTTCACATTCCTTCCGCTCTTCACATTCTTCATGGGTCGCTTATCTCAAGTGTTGCCTATTGTTTTTAATTTACTAGGGTAATTTCTTTAGCTTTCATCACAGTCAGTTAACCAATAATTTAAAATTTAAAAAAAAAAGTTGTAAAATGCTTGCAGAGAGGAAAAAGGCAGGAGCATAGTACCGAGTAATTTGCAACAATTATATTTAATTTTTAATTGGACTTCACGTCTCGTCGACAATTACGGTATTAGAAACGCTTACACACATCTTTACATAAATACATAAACTAGGAAATGAGTCTGCCATGGAATATGTCAAGAAACCATCCCAGCACTTGCTATATGAAGTGATTCCAAGAAATCAGGAAGGCAGGAACGGGGAGTCGACGAGTCCTTCCATTGTAAACTATTCATGGATAAGAAAACAAGAGTTAGTAGTTGGGGTGGGTGAGTGGGGATCTTCATTTTATGTATCAAGATAACAATTTTTTTTCCTTCTGAAAGTAGAGATTGTAAAACTGGTTACACACGGCATTTATACGTGGTACGTGAACCTGTAGAGAAAAAAAGAGAACTATTTATTGTAGTGACACACACATATTCATATTTCCCCGGAAAGATAAGACAGTGTGCCGATGTTTAAATTCAGATGCGCATAATGATACAAAATAAATTAAGATAGAAAATTGAGCGAAAATAAGATTATAGTATAAATGGAAGATGTCAGCTTCCTTGACGTGACGAATAGCGTAAATTCCTCACACACAATGAAGGCCGGTTAAATTTCTTGTGTTTCTCCGTGTGGCGATAGGGGCCGCGGTGGGCGAATGGTTAGACCATTCGCCTCCCCCGCCCTTTCATTCCGGCTCCATACTCACCTCATGTCACCCTCCACTAACGCTGAAGACCTCAATGTTAAGCCCTGACCAAAATCTCTCACTCTTTCACTCCGTGTTACGATCTAGAACGAACCTACTCTGCAAGACCACTGGGCTAGCTATGCGGTAGGTACGTCCAGTTGTGAACATACACATATGAGACAGTAAAAAAATAACTCAAGATACGAAATGTTAGAGGATTTTAAATGTTTGTTGCAATGGGAGTTTATAATGAGAATTTATTGGCTTGTGGAAATACGCCATTGCTAGAGCCACGATTTTATGACGAAAAGATTTTTGCAGCATTTGGTTTCAATGAGTCATGTGCACATCTGCTGTTGTGCTACATCGGCTGTTATTGGATATTTTTACTCACACTTGCATTGGCGAATTACAGACGTACAGACTCACAATAATCTTATTCTAATTGGAGCAGTCAAATGAGAGGCGTGTCTGAAGAGACACGCTACCAATAACCTTGAAGCAGAGCTGACGATGAGCACGTGAGACACTGAAACACAGTGGGGCAAAAATCTTTTCGCGACAAAATCGTGGCCCTAGCCATTGCTAGAGACATGCAAAATTCGCGTTATTTTCTGACAACTGACTAGACTCCAAGTGACTATAGGCTTGTTTGACGTCTCCCGCTGGTCGATATTGTCGTGACTTACCGCGGAGAATGCTTACACGGTGGAGCGGCTAATCTCCGTAGAGACGTAACACACGTAGATGACAACACATAAAGGTTCGTGGCCATTTGAATCCCATATTATGCTCTGTTATGTATAGGAAAGTAACGTTTAGTCTGCTACCAAATGATAACGCGAATTTTGCATGTCTCTAGCCATTGCTCATGTTTTGTTGACCATACTTGTGTTGAATTACATAGCACAAAAACACAAAAATCAGATACAAATACACTAAAAAAAAACGAAGAAAGAAATTCCAGATGAATTCCAGCAGGTTTTTTATCTCTGTCTTGGTGCTTTTTGTACTTTGTCATTCAACACAAGTATTGTCAACAAAAACGTCATGAGCAATGGCGTATGTCTAAAAACGAATAACTTTTAGATACTTGAAACTTTAAACATAGCCAAGAACTGGATGACAATGGAATATTAAGATGTTTTCTTCTTGCCTGTTCGGTACACATTTTGCTAGTTTAAAATTGATTGAAAAGTTTCATAAACACAAGACAAAGAAATAAAAATTACAAAGCTAAAACATTTTTTAGTAAATTTTTTATACACCTCGTATCTAAAACGGAAAAAAAGTATAAAATAATTTTTCAAACGAAAATACTAGTAAGATTTAAAACGAAAAACTTAATGAGCATGCAATACCTATATAAAAGTAAGGAGCGTGAGAAAACTCTCACAACAGTTCATATCACTTACAGTGCAATAAAATTGTCACTTTCATTTTAAATCTTACAAGTATTTTCACAGGCGAAATTATTTTATACTTTTTAATCAGTTTTTAAAAAAGAGGCATATGAATTTTTTGTAAAAAAAAAAAATATTAACATTTCCAGTAGCAACTCAACATGAGCAACTTGGCGAGATATATTACCTCGGATATGTATAGCCTTTGTAGTTATTTTTAAGGAAACAGTACCATTGTGTGTTTTGCTAATGTATTCTTCTGTCTCAGCAGTTGTGACAATAGGAACCGTGATATTTGGCTGTTATTTCAGATGATGATATTTACCTGAGAAATGTATAATGACTGCGAGGTTTTTGACATAGACCCTACCCATCTGCTTAGAAAATAACACATATGCGTATCTGTGCGTGTCACTGTTGAGCAATTTTGAAAACTGAGATAAAATTTTCCCGTACTTGTAACGGAAGCAAATTACACCTACATGCAACAAACTTACCGCACAAGAGTACATTAAATTAAAAAAAGTAAGTAAGAGAAATATTCCTAAAAAAAAAAAAAAAAAAAAAAAAAAAAAAAAAAAAAAAAAAAAAAAAAAAAAAAAAAAGTGAAAAATTACTTGACAAATTAATGGGATAGCTCTTTTACAAGTAAGAAAATTTTCTCAAAAAGTGATGTAAAAAAAAAGAGACAAATTTTCAACAATTTCTAACATGATATCGTAGATATTAAACAGAACATGATTGATTTTAAAATGTATGTAGAGAATTGCAAACGAACCAGCACACACTAGTAAAGTGGCTAAGCATGCTAACCATACAACAATTTTTTTAAAATTTTGCTCGACTGTTCATCCATGACATACGTGACTTATGTTGAGACAAATGTCCACACTCCGCTGGTCCTGGGAATCGAACCCAGAACCTTATGTAACGCAAGCCGGTGCACAGTCTACTACGCTTTCGAGGTCGGCAATCAAGTACGTATTTTGAAGAACGTAAGTTTCAAATGTACCTTATTTTTCCAACAACGATAGATCGTTTCGTTTTGAATTTGCCATTGAACTGTTGTTTGCCAGGTACGCTTTTGGTTATCAGCTGCATGCATTAGTGTAACGGCATCATTTATTTGATTGTCCAAACCAGATGAAGATTACTGTGATACAGCACATCTATGACGCTAAGACGCCTTAGAGTTAAAACAGCCAATCACTGACCACAGAGCAGAGCTGCTGCTGTGCACATACGGTATTGGAACAAAGTGGGATAAAAATATCTCAGCGAAACTCAGAGAGGGTACCTAGTCAAGAACAAAGTTTCTGCGTACCTGGCATACAAAAGTACAATGGACAATTCAAAACAAAACGAGATATCGTGATTAGAATTTACAAGTACTGTACGTTTAAATTGTACATTCCTAAAAAACAAAAAACCTCAAAGGTTGTCGCACCGTTACAGTTGTTGTACATCGAATTGCAGAAAGAAAGTAGTATGAATTTTCTAACTGCAAATCGATCTGTAACAACATGAACGACACAAATATATCTACTGTGACTCAAATTCTATTAGTACGTGTTCTATTTCGTAGTTAAGTTAAAGTTCCAAAAATTTACCCAGAATAATAGTTATGATACAAAATACAAACAATCAAGATGGTGGCTATCACTCTGTCTTAAGACCGTCACTTATCTATCCCGTCAACTGCATGCACCATTTAGAGGATTTTTTTTTACAATACTATTAAACTTATCCTAAATATTTCTTCCTGTCATCCTGATAAAGTCCAAATTTGAATAAAATTGTTTTTTGGTAAAAAGGAAATTCGACTCGCTTACCAAAATAAAATAATTCACACTGAAAAATAGTTTTACGGGCTACGGCAAGACATGTATAAGAACTTCATCAATTTTTTCTTAAATTTTTTTTTAATTTCAGAAAATTCGCAATTTGTTAATTTTAATTCAGCTTTTTTAAAAGATACAAACAAACAATTAATGTGATTTTATAAATGTTTTGATGTAGCCTGTGACACTGTCATCCCTTTTGAATTATTTCGTTTATGTGCGAGTGTTTATTTTTTAGCGTAAAACATTTTTATGCAAAATTGGACATTTGACGCGCCATTATACAAAAACTATAAAAACTAAAAACCACAATGTATGTCTAGGGGAAAAAAACATATCTAGTACAAGTATAACATTATTAAAACATTTAAAATTGTCTGTTAACCGCCCCTGGAATGGAAATAGTTTAGTGGTTCCACATAGGGACACGTGAAGTATAGTTAGCAGGCGAGATGAAGGTGGGTGGCGGAGTCGCTGCGGGGAGTCCACCCACGGTCTGCCAACTGCGATGTTTGCCGCTCATTGTGCGTGAACAATGGTCCTTCATGGGGCGTCAACGAGCACGTCATGCCCTCGTCAGCCACGCGTCTGCAACTACATCAGCTTCCCTCCAGCCCGCTCATCACATACCTCATTATTACTCAAGTCATTCCTCATGCATGCTCCAAGGTCACAAACTATACAATGAGCCTTCCCACTACTCGGATGCCATTCTGGGTCCTCCTCACTCATATCCCACGCCTTCAGAAACACGGACCTGGGATTTATGGCAGATGATTTTCACACGTGTCCTCATCAGGCATCACGCATTGTCCAGGCGACCTTGAAACCGCATCAAATCCCGGGTGGCCACAACGAGCCAAGCGCTGAACTAGCGTGCAAGTTTCCCGCCGATCCATTTTTACTATGGGCATCGCGGGAAAACTTGACCGTTTGCTGGGTTCCAACGTACGTTCAACTTACCAGAAGATTACTGGCTTTCGCTAGTACTTAGAGCTGTTGCCCTATTTGACTGAGCCAGTAAGAATACCGTTAATGTAATATTTGATGCCTGTTATTGGTCTGCCGACAGCTACGTTGTGTCAAAAGCATATCACCGAATCATATATGTTGGACGAAATACAGCGTTTTCAAGGTTATGTTGGTACAAAATATTTTCGCGATATGTCATATCATCTCTATAACTATGGAGCTTAAGCGGAGACAATTTAAATTTATAAGTGGGAAGTCAGTAGGTACGTTCAGTACACATTACTATCCGAGTTTCGCATACCTTAGGTTAGTATATTTTGAAGTACGACAGTTTGGAAAAGCTGTTATCAGTTACGTTCGAGGGTTTCGAAAAAGCGTTTTTAATGAGCACGGTGTCTTAGCAATGACATTCCGCCATTGTTCTAAGTGTGTTTTAATTTCGCACATTAGCAGAATGGGCACACGTCAAATAGTTTCGTAAAAAAAAAACGTATTTACGACAAACTGCAACACATATGAAGCAAGTGGTAGGCGCCACCCATACGGGGGAATGTTACACAATGTTATTTTATTTTTAGTTTTGAGCCGTAACATTTAATCAAATTGTATTACCAAATTTTCTCTTCGACAAAGCATATAATAAATTCTTGGCAAACCGCTTGACATATATAATAACGGAATCTTTCATTAATTTGCTAGGTAGAATAAGATATTTCTTGAAAGTTAACCAATAATATTTTGCAATAATTCTGCATGACAAATTAATAACAGATTCCAGTATTATTTATGCCAAGCAGTAGACCAACACATATCCTATGCTTCGTTGAAGAGAAATTTTGATAATACAATTTTAATAAATTTTACGACTAAAACAACTTAAAATATATTAAAATTTTCTAACATTCCTCTTTAAGGCCGCGCTAGACGTGTTATTTCCTCATTGGTCCAAAAAACTCAAAACTATTGTAACGTACAGCTTTGAAAAAATTCAGGCCTAAGAGCAGTAATGCCATGCACAATTCTATGTACGAGTTTTGCGAAATAATACACCGTTTGTTCGTAAAAACATATTTTGCTTGATTTTGGCTCTTTCCATATAAAAACAATTGGTGATACTTTGGGTGCATGAATCTGGAAAACTATGAGGCTTATTGTTACACAAACAATCAGGCACGAATTATGATATTTTCGCGACAATTCCATGTAGGAATTTTTTGATACGAAATTTATGTTACTTTATAAAACAATATTTTAAAAATCACTGAAAAACTAACTGGGATGGACTTTTCGAGCCAGCTTAGCAAACTGAAAGGCACATTTCTTGTACAAGAAGTTGAACACTTTCTTGTTCGCCTCAACTTGTAGCGAACTTGTATCGTGTGAACGGCCACCGAGCATACTAGTGACTAGCATACAAGGACTTGTATGCTAGCTAGTGCGGGATAGGGACGGTTCTATTTTTCATTATCTTTCTTGTACAGGTCGAATATAAACAAACCATTTTTATGCACTCGCGAACGTTATTGAACAAAACAGCTCCCAAATACGAAGAATTTTTAAATAAATAGTGTCTTAGCTGAACAAAAGATGCTATTAAAGGCATATTTGCTGATCGTGCGTCATGTCACTTTACATCTGGATATAATTAACTAGAGACAGTAATTCAATTTTTACATTTTAAAGCTTATTTTTGGTGCAGGTACAATAAGTATTGCACGTATTACCTCCAATACTCTAAATGCGATTTTAAAATATGTATCCAAAATGTTATTGGTGTACACCAGATTGTACAAGAAAGTTGGCCGTGTGAACTAAACAATCAATTTGGTAGGATACTAGCTAGAACACTAGCTAGTGTTCTCTTTCTTGTACACATTTGATGCTCACCTTCATGTACAAGAAAGATGCCCGTGTGTACTAGGCTTTACATAACTAACTGAAACATGACACCAGGGATGAGAATATTAGAGTCTTCAGCGTGGTCTCACTTGAAGCTACTCCTGACCAGAATACTCAGGCGCGCTCGCAGGCAAAGTAGACACGTACACATGTCACAAGAATACAAAGACCAGCTAACATGTCTGGAATATTTCTAACACAGTTGCGCAACGGAAGGAAAGTCACCCGAGCAATGCAGGCTATGGAAAGAGAAAATACCAAACCATCGCGTCCACATAGCTCAGGAATTTGTGGCGGGGTGGTTGGTAAGACACAGTTGTTTCCTGTAAGTGGGCTTTACGTCTCGTCGACAACAAGGTCATTACATACGGTTGGTACAACGACAGCAGCTGGGAGAGGAGTCTGCCCTGGCCTTTGTTAAGGAACCATATCAGTATTCTGGTGCGATTTCGGGTAACCATGGAAAACCGAAGTCAGGCTTGGCCGGAGTCGGGGATCGATCCCGGATCCTCCCGGATGCGATTCCAAAGTGTTACCGTTGCGTCACCTCGTCGGTCCTAAACCTTAAGTCTCGCGATGAATTTTAGATTTTAAGTAATTAGTCTGTCGTAAGTCCTGTTACCAGAGGCACTGACTTTTCGCGAAAATGTTTCTGCACCACTTAAGGCCGATTGCACAGTCATACTGAGTAAAATCTAAGTGCTCTCTGAGTGAAATGTGAGTAATTTTCATTCCCAAGCTGAAAAGTGAGTGAAATCTTAGGAAAAATTGAGGGAATCTTAAGCTAGCTGCAAATCAATCATGGAGGCCGTAAATAGAGGTTAGAACGCCACATGGGGGATAATAATATTCTTATTTTGAATTTATTGGTAATATTTTACAGGATAAACATAACCATGGTGTTAATGAAATAGTGCACTGGTATCTACAACACATATTCGTTGTACATTTTTACATGAAAGCGATGTCGTATTTTTTAATGTCACATTTGTTTCCAAACAAAATGGATATGATAAAAAAAATCAAGGACGTATTTTCTATTATTTATATTAGATTTTTTCAACTTTGCTCTAAATATGAACTATATAATCGCCATTATGTAAGTTTTGTGCATAATACATGTAAAATAATATACAATTTAGCTACATTCGCAAGTCTATGCACGAAGAGAAATTATTTTTATCGCGGGTATTGTGGTAACATAGTAACACCTCACCTCAACTGAGATATCTGAGTTTCCTGACTCTGCAGTGCACACAAAATATTCTCAGATTATAGTCAACCCTCCTTAGATTCACCTTTACCTCAACAATTTCCCTCACTTAACTCTGCGCTCCACCCTTAGGTTCAATGTCTTACGTCCACGTGTATTGTTCTTCTACACGGTTATTAGTCGCGTGTCTCAGCGCAAAGGCGTCACTTATTCGACAGAGCCAATATGAATACGGCTACTGTGACACATGTATGCGCACAGCTGGTAGAACCTCATGACATTTAGACACCACAACATCCAATCACTGACCACGAAGCTCAGCAGTTGGGTTGCACGTAAGGTAACGAGACAAAGGGGTGCAAAAATAGTTTCGCGAAAATTCATTCAGGGTCCCTACGTAGCCTATTACAAAAAGTAAAATCACACTAGGAATGTATTACACAAACAAGTATTTTAAAAAAAAGTTGAAGAAATGTCGTATAGGGAGGGTACCAGAGGCCAAGATAATCACAACCAGAACTGCAGATGTACGACAGCCAGCAGCCAACTGCTTGCCCGGGAAGATAACATAAGATGAAGTACAGGAATGATAAGAACGAGGGCAACCGGAGATCCCCGAGAAATTCCACCAATCAGCGACATCGTCCTGTACGATTCCCACATGCGAATATCCAGACACCGATCCTGTCGAGTTTCTTGGTGGAAGGCGAGTGGTTTCATCACTCGGCCACCGCGCACCTTTTAAAATATTAATAACAATATTTTGATGCGTTCGTACTGGTCGTTTTATAATCACAATCAATCAATAGCTTTGCCGTTAAGGGGCATGGAAAGGCAAGATGAGAGAAAGACTGGAAAACTCACACGTATAAAATCTGAATTGCTCATTACAATTCGAAGGGATTTTTTTCCGAGTAGATAGTTTATTATTGAACGTCTATTTATACAGCACTAGGCGGCAGCGTTCTTTGTTTTCAAGAAATAAATTTAAAACGGTTTTTAGAAAAATAAGATCTTGAAACCACAAAATCTATAAAAATGGAGAATTGTTATTACGATAAAATCCAATCTCTATAATACCAGAATTTTAAAAATACACGCGTTTTGATTTGAAAATAGTTTTTTTTTTGTTATCCTAAAACCTCCCGCGCTGAGGTTTCACGAGGGAAAAAACGAAGAAGTTTTTTTTTTTTTTTTTTTTTTTTTTAGAAATTCGGTTGTTATAAAGACCTTGATATTATATTAAATACTATACAAACATAGATTTTAATTGTTATGAATTTTGTGGTTTCAAGCCCTATTTTTCTAAAAACAGATTTTCATTGTTTACTTGAAAATAAATCACAGTACTGACTAAAGCTGCATAAATATACGTCCATTAATAAAATATCTACTCGGTAAAATGTCCCATACGTATGTGATGAGTAGTTCAGATTTGATCTAGTATTGAGTATTCCAGTCCTTCGGTCGACACCGTACCTTCCCATACCCATAATTTATAGGAAGTCTATCTCGGATAATACGGACTGCAATTAGTATGTAACATAACCTTTAATAAAGTATATACACACTACTTACTTAATGACACCAATAATTTACGTTACATAAAAAACCCGCTATTCACATGTTTAACAGTTTTTATCTAAAATTATTAAAATGAAGTTTTATTCATCAGTACTTCGAGTAGAACGTTGGATAACCATACAGGAAATTGTTGTCTTCACAACATAGAAATAGTGATCTTTGAGGATAATTATCTTGCGGCAAAGAAATACTGCCTTACAACAAGAAAAATTTGAGAAACTTGTATTTAGTGTTACTAGAATTTTTCTTTGAAATTAACATAAGTTTCCTTGCAGCAAAGATAATGTTTTTTTTTGTAAATAAAGCTTGTGTTTAAAAATACTACTATTAACTTCACCACAAAGATTTCTGTGTTAAACTATGTTAACAGTAACGCAACCTTTGTTACCAATACTATAAAATTTAAACAAACAATTTCATCCAATTAAAAAAACACTTTGTAGTGGTAAAGAAGTGTCTTTAGAATGCGAACACTCAGTTGCCAGGGGTCCGTGACCGGACCTTAAGTATGGTGATTAAACATTAACTTTGTGTACATTAAATACCATATGATAAAATCACAACTAAATAAAAAAAAATGTGTTTGTGGGCAAACATCATTGCTTTCGTCATGTAGACAAAAATTCGTGTGCGTGGCGATTAAACCAAACTAGAAAAATTATATCACACACGTATTCTGTTCCAACGATGTGACACGAATATTAACTTAACCTCATAAAAATTTTATTAATTATACCGACAAAACAGACCGACAGAACAGCCAGCCAAACATTACAATACAAAAGACAGATATAATTTTACAAGTCAAACAGACGACAGACAAGGACACAACAAACACAAGTTCCAATAAATGTAACAATTGCAACAGCAGGAAAAAACGCGACCTGCTCGGGGACAACACAAAAATCAGCCAAATAAAAATGCCACGTTTTGGGAATTGAAATATATGCCTGAAACATAGCGTTTTCCGTTGTCTGGCGCACGTCCATGCACAAGTCCTGCACACGTGGCAACTAGGTCGCTGTATATCGTCCTTTGAGGACTCTCTAATAGTAAACCAGCATGAGAACTCTGGTTGAATTGCGAGCTACCTTGTCACATGTACAAGTGGCAACTCACTGGAGATGCAAACAAACTACACGTAACTGAGGGTAGTGTGTGCACAGGATTGTGCGGTCCAGCCGGCAGGTCATTTTTTACAGTTACAATTGAAGGGTTCAGGATTATAAGGGTACTAACTACATTTTAACGACTTTTCAGGAAAGAAAAAAAATAATTGTAACGTCCATACTTTTTACCATACGTCGTATTATGGGTTTATAAGTTTGCTAAGCGGAAAACAGAATGGTGGATCATATTCTATGGGCAAAACTACATAAGAAGACATCTTTAATTCATTTTCCTTTAAAGGACAGATAATACCCTTATAATCCTGTACCCTTCAATTGTATTTGGAAGTGAACGGCCTCTGTGGAACACCTGAAGCTATTAGTAGAGACCTGAAAAATTTGTGAATTCATTTGGGCACAAGTTAGAATTCTAACAATTGAAAGTTAGTGTCATTTTCGCAGTTGGCCTTTAACTTATTCATCACCTCCTGGAAGTCTTTGAGACAATAATAACAACGTAAGTAATACGGATCTATATCACTTAAACTGCAGCAGCTAATGAACATCTATTGTCTGCTTCAGTTCACAAATATTCCTGCAGGCTAGCCATTGCCTTCGTCAGGGGTGAGAGTGAAGGAACTAACACAATATATAGCCCTGAACACAGGGAGATAGCATCACATCCACCTTCCCAACCGAGACACGAACAACCAAGCCAAGCGGTCGGACAGCAGGTCACCGAACACGAGGAAAATCCTTTCGTATTTCGATATACTTCTCTAGACTTTTCCCAGTATACGTATATAAATTTGGTATTTGTATACCCGAATAAGGTTACTTATAGCAGGTGGATATTCCAGTATAGCAAGGGAGAATTTATGCAGCTAGTTGAGCTACTGTTGATAAGGGAGGTTATTTCTGGCGTCGTCATTTCCAGTTTAGAAAACAATCGTTGTCGTTGAAAGGTGATTCAATTTTGCGTTTTGCGATCAAATTCCGAAAGATGTAATATGTTTGTTGTATAGTAAAACATTTGACTCAAGCGATATTCTCCTTATATATCCTAGCTGACTTTAATTATGTAACCATATCTCGCTTTAAGTCACCTTTCGGACTACAGCGCAATCAACGTCAAGAAGTATTCCTTGCCAAACTCGCCTATAAGACATTCATGCTCGTAACCTGAAGGAGAATTAACAGCAACAGCATAGTAAATTAATGGCATTTCTAGCAACACCGCGTATTATCACTTTGTGTGCAGTATTGTGGGTGCAGGATTCTTCTCCCATTCACAGAGATAACAATTGCTGAACTGACGGCTGGGTACTGGAACTATTTCCGAATTCGACAACAAACAGCGCGCGAAGAAACATCTGTTATTGGAATACAGTCCATACAGTTAACTGGTCACGTCCTGGAAATATCCTAACAAATAGCAAGCTTGTAAAGCAACAAGGATTATTTCAGTGCAGACACTGACATAAATTCTCATTAATATTATATAGCTTGTTGTACAAGTAAACCATCTCTTGTCGTGCAACACGTCGCTTCCCAGAGGAGCTAGGCGCGACATTTCAGGAGTTGATAACTGCTCCCGCCTAAGGAAACCTGAATGTTCAGCTTTCTTCTGTGTTTTGATCATAGTTTCGTCTAGTCTTGTGTTTGTGACTCCCCTGTTGGGTCATCTTGTGTTGTGTGTAACATTGTCTTCGTCGTGGAACTAAGGCATTAAACACGTTGGTGCAGGAATATTTGCGCGGAAATCACTAGTCCCTACTAAATACATATCGTACGAGGAACGTACCCGAGGGACAGGCTGGGAGAACAGGAGATCCTCGAGAAACACCACAGACCTGCGGCATCGTCCGGTACGATTCCCACATCGGAAAACCAGCGGACCAACCCCTGGCAGGAATCGAATCCGGATCACCTCAGTGGAATGTAAATGCTCTACGCTCTGCGCCAATCGCGACCCCTACGTGATTAAGTGCGCAGTCCTATGTGCTATTTCACTTCTGTATCCTTAAATGAGTACATTGTGAGAGACAGTGGTAACCCACTATGTATCACACCTGAGTTATTTACATGTAACGGTAAGATACAATGAGACAAATACATTTAATTAAAATAATTGCTTGTAATATTTACAACCAATGAAAAATAAGTAACCACACAATTTTATATATATATATATATATATATATATATATATATATATATATATATATATAATGAAGTGTCCTGACTGACACACACACTCACTCACTCGCTCATCAATGCACAACCCAAACCGTTGGACCTACAACCATTAAATTACGAGGGAAGCTACCCCTTGCCCCGTAGGCACCCTCTAAGAATGGATTTTTCGAAATTAAATAATTAAGGGGTGAACAAGGGTGAAATGTGTTTCCAAATAATTCCTGGTATCTCACTGGCCGGGAAAGATATCATATTTTTTTTTAACTTCATTACATTGCAAAAAGAAATGCATATTTACGAATTTTTCGATTTTGTGAAATTCAAAAATTAAGGGGGTGAAAAGCCGTAAAATGTGTTTTTCATTAATCCGTGATTTCTCCTAAACCAATTCAGATAGAGGTGATTTTTTTAAAAATGATGTTTAAGTAAATGTCTAAAAAGTATTTTTAAAAATTTTAGCGAAATTCGTCCTTGAAAGATCTTTAAAAAATAAAACGTGTTTTTAAAGAATTCCACTTACCTCCTAAACCAGTGGAAATGCTGAAATGGATTTTGCTTTAAAATAAATCTTACGTAAATATTAAAAAAAAAAAATGGATTTCTGGAGTTTTCCAAATGTTGTCCTTGAAAGCTGTTATAAAAATATAATGTGTTTTCAAATAATCATCTGTACCGCTTATACCCGTTGAGATATCGAGATAATTTTTTTATAAGAATCATTTTTTATAAGAATGAAACTTATGTAAATATCTACAAATCAAATTCAAGATTTTATGAAATTCGAAAATTAAGGATGTGAGAAAGCAGTAAAATGTCTCCCGAAAAAAAAAGTTATCAAGGAGAAATAATTCAACAGTTGTTTCTTTTTGCCAACCTACTCATAAATAAAACCTCTTTGGACTATAGCCTGTACATACGAAAGCATTATCACGGCCTGCCTTTAAGCATTCACTCAGGTATTGTATAAAGTTTGTGGTTGGGAAGGGTGGGTTACGGGTTTGTATACCATGCAAGAATTTGCTAAGGGAATCACTATGACATCATACGAGCATATTGCGCGCACCCTTTACACTGAGCTAAGACAATTTATAGTTCACTGTTATTGAGTACTCTAGCTGTTAAATGCCTTCATCACATATTTTATCCATAGTTACATAATTTCACGCGGGCTAAATAAATAAATAAATATATAAACAAGGGAGTATCAAGGGTGGGGGGCCCCTTGAGGTCAGGGCCACCTTTTGACCTTTTGTGTACAGGTTATCGTTTAATATCACAATTTTTTAAGAGGCATATTTAATGTTTATTTTGGAAATGCCTTAAATAGCCTCATTTTGTACCTTAAAAACTAAACTTTTCCGGGGGAGGGTCCCCGGAACCTTCCCCTTCTTTGACTCGGGGCGATGACAACATAGCTACTTTTTTTTTAGGAATGCCAAAAAAAAACCTATAGCTGGATCCGCCCATATACATTACATTGGTGTAATAAGCTGTGAAAGCGTGGCCGGCATATTACTTCGTATCTTACATCGGAAGGTAAAGTGTAAGATTACCATTGTGTTCCTTCATAAAACTCAAATATTTCAAAAATGTAGGTCACCATTGTCTTTCCTCACGCCCTTCAAATATTCTGTAGCTAGAGGGTGAAGAGACAAGCTGGACGGACATCTACGACGTGACATTTGCGCGGTGCGGCACGACAGACCGTCAACAGCGGACGTTGCTACATCTCCCGTGTCGCGGCGCGGCGTGGAAACGTAGACACGGCCCGCTTTCCGCCGCGTCATGCGGCCAGCAAGTGACACACACGGCTTTTTTTCCCACCCTGTACTTGTGCAAGTGTAGGCCTTAATAGCTCTCTCGTGGCCACCTGTCGTTCTGTCCACACACATAACTACCTGACCCCTCCATCCAACGCCTTCCCGTACGCACGCACACACACACACACACGCCCTGTGTGTATACGATTACCCACAGTGCCTCTACTAAGAATACGTCGGACACACGAAGACTTCCCAGACGAGAATATAGAAAATTGAATATTTGTCGTTTTGGTATAAACATAATTTCTTGCCAACAGTTTAAGTGAAATGTGTCATACCTCCTAGTTTGTTATTTTACCAGGCACGGGTAGCTGCTTCACCAAACTTTAGGGCTAATAGAGAAGCTTCGTGTACTCTACATAAAAACACTGGCGGTAATTAGGCCATCGGTACTTTACCAAGTCAAGCCTCCTTCGCGTTTCCATTGACCATACAGAACGGAGAACCCAGAGTTGTTAGTATACCCATGTTTGAATGCACATTCTGCAGTGTGTTGAAAAATTCTAATACCAAACCTCAAGACAATGAAGAGTGAGTGAGTGAGATATTTTGGTCAGCGCTCAACATCGAGGTCTTTAGCGCTAGTGAGGGATGACATGAGGTGAGTATGGAGCAGAAACGGAATAGGTGGTGGAAACGGGAGATCCCCGAGAAAGCCCGCCGACCAGCGACATCGAAAATCCGGGTAATGAACCCGGATCGCCATGGTGGGAAGCGAGTGATTTGGCCACTTGGCCGTCGCGGCTCCACTTTACATGTTACTCATAGCTTCATAAAAATATGACACAATTTCAGTACAGTTAGAAAATAATTAACGAAGTCATTCACATTTTAATATGATGTATTCCACTATCATCTAGAAAAATACTAAGAAGTAAACAATTTATAAAACCAAATTTAACAAGTTTTGAAAGGGTCAAAATGATCCCTCCAAAATTTCCGGTAGTTAATCATATCCTTAATTTAGTCTACGAAAATGAAAAATTTCAACAAAAAAGTGACAACCTTTTAAGACCATGCCTGGTACTTTCGCGATGATTTGGATTGCATTACCTTTTTCAATACCAAAACACAACTTTCAAGTGATTTTGTTTATTGTTTAACAATTAAAGTAGTTGCTCACTCCATGCAAAATAAAGGAAATTTGAGAAAACCAAGGTTTTTAGATGTTTTATTGTATCTCACTGACTTTCACATCATTTTGTTATATACTATCATTGGGTCCAAATGACTCTACTTAGTAATTATAGGTATACACAACAAACAAATATTTCTGGCGTAAAAAAAAAAAACATTACATTTCACAATTATGTCCGTATCATTGGACTGAATTGGTAAGTAGGAGAATGTAGTTTTTATTACACGGCGAGAAAAAGGGATCAAATTCAACTACATGTTCCCGCCTCGGGCAGGGACACTTGTGAGAGAAGGCCAAGGTGAAGGATGGACAGCTCGACTATAAAAACATGCCTGACACTCGTCCAGGCCGAAGTACAGATAAGGTGGGATGAAATGAGTACTGAGCAGCTACGGAATGAGAAAGGCTACGGAAACGGGAGGCCCCCGAGAAAAACCGCCGACCGGCAGTAACATCCACAACGTTTCACACGTGAGGAAAATATGTGACCGAAGGCACCGGGGATCGAACTCTGATCGCCTAGATGGGAGGCGAGAGGTCTTACGCCTCGACCACCGCGGTCCCTCATTACACTGTGAGAGATATTATTTTAATTGATTACTCTTTAATATTTCGTATACAACGTGGGAAATGAGAGGTAAGGTAATTAGCTAAGTTCTGTGTGTGGTATTTCCAAATAAATCTTGCCAAATTTTGAATCAAGAAGAAATTAAAAAAAATATTCAGCATGATTAGTGACATAGGCTCGTGAAAGTAATCTAAGCTATCACAGAGGACGAGGAGAAGGATGAAGAGGAACAGAAGGAGGAAGAAGAAAAGGAGGAAGAGGATGAAGAGAAAGATGTGAAGGTTAATGAGAACGTGGAGGAAGAGTAGGAAGAGGATGAGGAAGATAATGAAGAAGAGAGTGAGAACGAAGAGGAAGCGCAGGTGAAAGAGAATGAGAAAGAGGACGAAGAGTAGGAGAAAAAGAATGAGAACTGAGAAGAAAAGTCGGGGAAATAGAATGAGATCTAACAAGACGAGGAGGAGTAAGACAATGAGAATTAGGAAGAAGAGGAGGAGAAAGATAATGAGAACGAGGATGCAGAGTAGGATCTGGGGAATGAGAACGAGGAAGAAGAGGAGGGTAAAAGGAAGAGAAAAATGAAGAGGAGGAGGAGGAGATGACGTAGAACGGTACGTCCTGTAGTATAGACAATATTTTAGACGCTAACTCGACTTGGTGATATATTTGACTGTGCGCTAGGTAGTGTACGAGGAAGGGAGCTTTCACGAGGCCGGACGTCCACGGGGCAGGGTGGCGGCAGAGGAAAGCCTAGCTGGGGAAGACGCCCCAGGCCGCGGAGGTGGGTGTAAACAAGTAGCAAACATCAGATACATACATACATACACACAGCTCCTTGCAGCTCACACTGCAGTAGAGAAAGTCTCGATACCATTCCCCGCGGCTGTACAGAGGCTGCCTCACAGTTCACCGAGCATGTATTCTTTCTCTTCTACAATGACTAGCTTCCCGGCGAAGGGTGCCTAACACATGGCGTCGAGAGTAGCAAAATGATGTGAAGTGGTTTGGGTTATTGCTTGACATCTAGGTCTTAAGAGACAATTAAACACTAAAAGCACCTGTTTGAAATTGTTGGTTCCTCGAAGACAATTTGAAAAACCAAAAAACCAGCAATCCAAAACAATATTTTTGTCAACTTTGCAAGCAAAAAGGTTATCTTGAGTAACGTACTTATGGGTAAATGTTTGTTCATAAAGTTGTTGCTTTGCAGTTTTTCCATGTTGAGTTTCAAAAACGTGTCGACTTCAATTGTTCTTTAGCATTCATTTATCTACCATGCACTCTTTAGTTAAGCGCAGATGAGGTGTGATACGACGTTTGCAGTAGCTGCTGTGAAGGCACCGCCGTATACCCGTGACCACTAAATATCTACTGACTACTTATTGTGTTGTGAGCAGTCAGTAATAAAACCTACATACCAGCATGTCTGTGGCTGTAGCATCAACTAGCGCACAACACAACACAGTTCTCTGCAACTTGTACCTACCTGGCAGCAACCTACGAGCAACTATAAACAATTATACGTACGTAAACTAACGTTACCAGTCCCCCTATACTGCCCCGATTAGGAAGTAAGCAGTACCCCTACAGTAATAAAAATAATATATATATATATATATATATATATATAAGGCAACCTATTCTCCCTGCATTACCCAGAAAGGGTGTGGTTGCAGGGAGACAAATTGGGTTCTACTCTGCGTGGCCCTGGCCACGGAAAAAAGAAAAAGTACCTACAGTAACATCACAATTGAGAAAAAAAGAAGTTAAAGATATGCCACAATCCCATCAATTTACCAATTCCTAAAAGGTTTGCAAATATGTTATTACAGTGCAAACATGTTCTTAAAATACATTTCTGAAAAAAATAAATAAATTATCCTTATTTACTTAAAACAACTTAGACAATTTTTTTTAATTAACGATGTATGTTCCCATTATTGAATGAATTAACATACATGGACTCAAAGTTACTGCTTGGTTTATAGTATTGCCTAGAATATCTGACACCGTCATATTACAAATTAAGGGCGCGGTCTACCGCAATTTTCATCACCATTTTTTTAATTTTTTATTTGTACCTGATTTTTTTTTCTTATTTTAGACATAAACTGTGACTAAATTTGGCTCTTATGAAATTTTTTTATCTCTCATAGTTTTCGCGTAATGGCTTGTTAAAGTCATATTTTGCATGTTTCCGTTTTAACGACCCACACGAAAACCAACTGATATACCAAACTAAAAAAAAAAAAAAAAAAAAAAAAAAAAAAAAAAAAAAAAAAAAAAAAAAAAAAAAAAAAAAAAACAGTGGATTAAGACATTTACAGGCTACAATGTCATGCTCTTAGAAATAAAGAATAAAAATCATTTGTATTTTTTAGAAAAATTATTGAATTTTTAAAATTTATATTTTCAGTTTCGGATTTTTTTTCCAATACAAATAATTTTTTTTTATTCTTTATTTTTATGAGCATGACATTGTAGCCTATAATGTCTTTAACCACTGTGATTTTTTTTCCAGTTTGATATATCAATTGGTTTTCGCGTGGTCGTTAAAACGGAAATATGCAAAATATGACTTTAATAAGCCATTACGCGAAAACTATGAGTGATAAAAAATTTCATAAGAGCCAAATTTAGTCACACTTTGTGTCTAAAATAAGAAAAAAAAAATATCTAGTACTAATAAAAAATATAAAAATGTTGATGAAAGTTGTGGTAGACCGCACCCTTAAGAAAGCAGTATCACTGTAGTTACTGCTTTTTATACGAGGAATATACACTTACTGTCCTCTGTCATCGTTAAACTTGGAATAAATACAAAGGCAGTAACTCCTACGTGCAATTTATTTTACGACCTTGTGTGTGTAAACGACGGAGAATTTCAAGACGAATCCAACGATACCAAAAACTCCATTTTGTATTTTTTCTGTAGTTACTGCCTTCTTCCTACGCAGGGCAGTATAGTAGAAATGCTCAACATTTGCTGTGTTTACAAGCTGAAGTATGGTGTTTTATCCTGCGTATTAGTTAATATCTCTTCCATTATTATGACCTTCATTAGCAGGGTTGCCAGGTCGAAAAACGCGACCTTCCAATTGAGGTATGCCACTGTAATATTTCTGACGATTATTTAACTCCAGCCTTTTAAGTTCTTGCACGGAAATAAATAAAGTATTGCACAGTGTAGCTACTGTGGTCATCAAGGTGTGTGATAGGGGGAGGGGTAGGACGCGGAAGACGAGGCAGAGCGCGGTGTTGACACGGGCGATAACCAGAGATCATGAGCAAGGCAACTTTCTCTGCGCCAAGGCAAGACGGAAGGAAGCAGGCGTGTCCGTGGGAAGCAGTCAGGTGCTACGACACACACAGTGGTCCTGCGAGCTTCCAACATTGTGTTCTAGTTACACAACAACCCTCGCCCGCGTAACACGTCCGCCCCATGCACTCCCACGCACCACTGTGTGTGTGCCGTCACACTCGCAATTCTTTCCACGAGTCCTACCAACCATCTAGAGCCTCCGAACCTTCACGACACCACGGAATATTTACGAATACAGATGTGAAACAGCCGGTAGGCCAGCGAATTCAGTCACACGCGCCAACAAAATGGCTTCCCTGGCCAACAACATGGCGGAAACACATACTGCCAATCAGAAGGACCCGGTAGTTTTCGCGAAAAGATTTTTACCCCAATTTGTTTCAGTGTCTTACGTGTACACCTGCAGCTCAACTTCATGATTATTGGCAGAGTGTTTTTGTGCAGCGTAGTTATTCATTTGACTGCGCCAATCAGTACATGGATAACTGTGACACAACACGTCAATGATTTGCGGGTTTAACCTCCAGACGTTGTATGTTAAGGCATCCAATCACTGACCACAAAGCAGAGATGTAGGTGCGCACGTAAGGCACTGAAACAAAGTGATGTAAAAATCTTATCGCGAAAACTACCGGGCCCTACCAATCAGCTGTTCTGATAATCGGCAGCCAGGCCATTAGGAAACCTGCCGTAACATGCAGGAGCCAAACATACACGGGGCTGGCATCAACAGTCTCGGGCAACCAATAAACGACGAAGTTCGCCAATACCAAACGAGCCGCCACGTCATTTCGCGTCTGTATTGCTATCTAGTCTGCGGCGGATCTCCGCTGAGGCGTTTGACACAACCCCTGCAGCAGTTTCGTGGATGCAAGCACACCCGCATTCAAAATTACAGGGAAGCCATCGCTAAGCTTGGTGGAAAATCACGACAGTTTTTCCTGCCAACGAATCCTACAAATCAGTAGTGCCCTGGGCCTTGTATGATTGGCCGATGGTTGTGTGTCATGGACTAGCTGTTTATAGACGAATCACAGACGTTCAGTCGTAGCGCATCAGAATTACCATTAGCCCAGTCAAATAGGGACTCAGAAGTTACGAAATGTTCCAGAAATGGATACATTAAATCAAAGCCTAGCGAAAGTCAACTTTTCCTTAGTGATAACATACCAAGAGATGATGGTTTATGACGGGAAAACTTGACCGTTTGCTGGGTTTCAACACACGTTCAGCTTATGAGAAGATTACTGGCTGTCGCTTGTACTTGGATCTGTTACCCTATTCGACTGAGCCTATAAGAATACAGCTATTGTAATATTTGATGTCGGGTCTTGGTCTGCAGACAGCTACGTTGTGTCAGACGTATATCACCCAATCATACGTGCTGCAAGAAACTGCAGTGTTTTCAAAGGTATGTTGATCATACCACATTTTCAAAGACGCAAAATCACCCATTTAATGTTGCATTGTGTGTATTTCGTACAACTGCATGTGAATACATTGAATTCGAAACTCTGGCTTTGATGTTCTTGTAGCTCCCTTAGTAATAATTTCAAAGAACGTTTCAGCTGCAGCGATATAGTGCCAGGAACAAACATGTTTCTACGGTATTGCGAGCTTATTACAGTACGGTACGATGGTTACAGTTGATGTCTACCACAGTCGTGTGCGCTGAGCATAACTGAGGTTAACTCTACTACAGGTTGTAAAGATCAATGTTAAAAAGTTTGTCACAGGGAAAATTTCTGCCAATTGTTGCGCTGGTATCGGCAAGGGCTGTAAACTAGCCAATCACAGAGCTTTCGTGAAGTTGCATGAAGTTGATAATTTAAAAGCGAAAATTGGTTTGATTTTCACTTTAAAATTAAATGTAATTACTTCTCAGTTTGCCGAGCCAAGTTAAATTTAATTTACTATGGTCTCGTATTTTATTAGATCCGTCAGCGATAGCAGCGATACTATCGGGAGAGTTCTTCATTGTGCCAAACTCTTCCTTAAGAAAATACGATTTGTTTTCAACTCGCAGTAGGATTATCTCTAGCACAACACACGCACGTACGCAGTATTGCCTATGCTCTCGGCTCTGTACTGTGCGGGAATCTTCAAGTCCGTTTTATGCTTAAAAGGGAGGTTTCGTCAGTTGCAGAAGATATTTATTTTTGTTACACAATACTTAATAAATCTTCTTCAAATGTTGACTTTACAGACGCAACAAAAGTTGTCAGCAATTCAAGGGCGGCCATCCCTGTTACTGCCATTAAGGCAGAAGGTTCAACAAGCACTTGATGTGGGATTGCAGATGTCTAGGGACCCTTGTTTTTCGCGAAAATAATTTTGCCTCACTTTGTTTCAGTGTCTTACGTGCACATCTGCAGTTCTGTTTCGTGATCAGTGATTGGATATTTTAAGTAATTGGCTCAGTCAAATGAGATACGGCTCTTCACACAGACACGCTGCCAATAACCATGAAGCAGAATTGCACATGTGCAGTTAAGGCACTGAAACAGACTGGAGCAAAATTATTTTCGCCACTACAGATATTCCACTTGGGAATTAATTTTGTGTTCTTTTGAATCTGTTTTTATCCTTGCGTCGTCTTCTGGAATATGACTACATTGCTGTCAGGAATTATCTGTATGTTTTATGTCTGTAGACTACAACTTACTAACTTTTCTTCCTTTTTTTTTGTTTTTGTTTTGTTTTATTGCGGGTCTTTCTGCAACACAGCAACATTCGGCCACAATGACGAGTGCCCAAAAAGTGATCTGCTTATAATACCAACACATTACAGGAGTCAATCGAAGATCACATATTGTAAGATTTGTATGTCACGTGATTTTCGGTATCATCTGAAAACACTGTTTAAGGACCTTATTACTTCTGATATTCAATTTAGGTGCTAGGTGCCATGCGTGTTTTCTCTTAATTTTTCATAAGGTATCGCCAGGACAGAGAGCGTTTGTCGGCGTTGCTCGGAAATAACCTATGTTTCACGTACATTGTTTCGCACGAAGGGTCGTGTGAAACCTGCTTTAAGGACGAGAGTGCGGTAAGAGTATGTGGGCCAGTGGACCGTAGTGTGGCTGAGGAGGGCAGCGACACAATGAGATCTGTTGTTTACTGTGACCGGAAAACAACTTTCCCCGGCAGGTCAAGGTCTGCGACCACAAGCCACGCCCCCTCCTTCCCTCTTACCGACAATAGCAAACGTTCTCTCCGCTGCAACCGAGCGAGGTGCCGCAACGGTGAAAGGCTGGTCTCGCACTCGGGAGGACCCAGGTTCGATCCCCAGCTCCGGCCATCCTGATTTCTCTTTTCCATGGTTTCCTGAAATCGCTCCAGGCTATTACTGCTGGGATGGTTCCTTGGGGGATTGATCCCTGTCAGATCAGGATTACGGTTTTCTTATAAATCAGGGAATATACACATTGTTTTACTTTTTCACGCTGACAAGGCATAATTTATTGTTTCATTCACTTTTTGGAATCCATATGACATTGTTTCTGTTAATTTTGTGACCTCTGTAGTCGCTCCCGTAAATAAAGCAAATTTTCCTTTTCAGCAGTTACCCATTGCAAAATAATGAATATATTATAGTACCAGCAATTACAGAAAATCAATTAAGTTTATATCTATGCCTTGTCGTGACAAAAATGTTGATACATCGACAGGAACAGAAGTTATCGAGAAGAAACAGATAGATCCAAGGTGGTAGGGATCAATACCCCTTAACAAAGGTCATGGCCGAGTCCTCTCCCAGCTCCTGTCATTGTACTCAGTCGAATCATCGTCTCTAATGATCTCGTTGCCGACGAGCCGTAAAACCCACTTTCCTACCTCTCCGCTGCTAGCGCTAACTTACACTGATTACCACAAACACGACTTTATCGCGAAAAAAAAAAATATTTGCTTCAATTTGTCTATTTACTTTACATGCACACCAGCAGCTCTGTTTTTTTTTTTGTTATTGGCAGGTTCAGACACGTCTCTCATTTGACTGCACCAATCAGAGTAAGGTATTGTCACACTATATCTCTGATTTACTAGTAAAACGCCAAAACAAGTAAAAGTTGAAACGTCCAATTATATCACATGAGCAATATCAATCTCGTACACAACGCCTGCAAAAAACTAGCAACATCTGGGCAAAACTTAATACACTATTTTTTTTTAATTCTCAGAAATACATTCTTGATAAGAGACGCGAATATATAAAAAAAGCATGTAAAGAAAAAACTTGTTACCTACAAATAACACGTAATAGTGATATAGTGGAGCACTTACCAGTTGTTTTCCATCGGTATCTTAAATTCTAGTTGCACCAATGATGTCTTCTTTCACTGAAAATTCTAAGAGTGCGTAGTATATAAATAAACGCTGAAAAGATCAATTGATTTCTACGCTTTTTTTTGAAGCCAATATGGATAAAATACTCAATGACAATCCTAGATAATAGTATTTGCCAACTTTATGACTAAATATTTATCCAAAATTACTAATTTCGTTACGCGTGATCTCTTGCGCCGCAGTTAAATGCACCAGGTGCCGGCGTCAGAGATTGTGCCTCAGAAGTTCGTCACACTGGAAACAATTTTGTTTAAAACGTTAGGTAAAATTATTGTCTCGGATTGCTATTCTTTAATTTTCGCAAATTGACTTCAAGAAACCTACAGTCATAGGTTAACGCTTTTAGCGTTGAATTATGTACCACGCCCTCTTAAGAAGGTGATAACTGATGAAGTTGCTGCTACTCTTCCAAAATTACTCGCAGGGTAATAGAAAACTGCCAGGAATAGGATCAACCAGTGTATCGACAATGTATTGTGTAGTATAAGGATGTAAAACAGCGTTATGTGTTCTATTAGTGGATATACATGTTTTCTATTTTATCTTGGGAACTATACCGGACGATGTCTTCGGTCGGCCGGTTATCTCGGACATCTCCCGCCTGCCCCAGCGCGGCATTCCGACGGTAGGCCTACTCCATACTTATCTCCTATCACACCTCCATAGACCTCTAAACTTTGCTGTTACAAGAGTTGGCGGACCTGGTGCGTCAGTCGTGCTGTAGTGTGGTACGGAAAGTATTTTTCATGTATAACTGCTAAATATGTTTCAATGCGTTTATCTACGATAAAAAAAAATTGAACAAAAAATAACACAGACTTAAAAAAAATCTACTGTACCGTCCCCTACTTAGGGGCTAGCACCTCAACCACTGGTGACGGTAACAAAATTACAAAAACAAGGTAAGGAGGGTGACGAATCCCTATAGATTTGCAAGGGCGCTAAGGCAAAAGTAATCCTCACTCAAAAGTAAATCAAACTCGTAACTTCTAACACCTCAGTAAAGTAATACAAATCAAACATCAATAGCATCTATCAAAATCACATTAATGTTCCAATCAAGAAAAGGTATACTGTAACTACAACTTCAATTAAAGATCAAATATCGGGTTTAATCTCAACAGGGATTTATTCAAAACTCAAAATCAAATAACAAAATATCAACATAACCATTAACCATTTTACAAACTCAAATAATCAGCAACACAAGTCAAAAGGTGTAAATATAAAGAAAAAATATGAAAGTACAGGCATAACATTAAACATTGACCTTGTGAGTTACTATAAACAGGCGTGCAGAAGTATCAGTTAATCTGTCTATCTGAATAATATGACTCCGTGAAAGCCTAAATGAGAGTACTGCAAAGGGTGTAGCGAAAGACAAAGACAATTATTATGCATGTGCTAGTCCTATCCTTATAGGAAACTAACTTTAATAATAACAAAGAACAATGCTAACTGAGTCCCATACCTCAGTAGCGAATACACAATACGACCACAAGTCTGAAAAAAAACCCTCTACTTATAGGTGGTAAACTTCAGGGGGACACACGCCCCGAAACATACATACACCACGGGGACACCGCCCCAAAACACATACAGCAGCAAAATCTACCGAGTCCCATACCTCGGTAGTATGCATACAATACCTATCACCCTAACACAGTTTCAAAGCAGGCACATACAGTGCATGAAAATTACTCAATCCAAATATTACAAATGATCTGCTATAAATTTACTTTCTCTGCAAAGGTCTAACCTTGAAAATTACACGCCAGCAATTATTAATTAATACATACGAACAAAACTAAAACTATTTAAATGTCTGCCTCTCTCTCTCTCTCTCTCTCTCTGAAAGCTGAAAATATAGAAGTTACCAAAAGTTAAACATTGAAAATCCCGAAAACGAAAGTTAACCTGAATTAATAAGTAAAAAGGAGAAAAAAAACACGAACAGCAAAACACGAACGAAACACTAGGACTTGGGCCATTATGCTACAGGACTTCAACTCAAGAAAAATAACAAATAACTAAACATGCGCCGAAAATTAATCAATTACAAGTCCTGCAGCATAACAACCCACTCCACATTTACAATAACGAATAATAAGACTGACACTTACATTTCACTGGAAGCCGACTGAACGCACATATAAGAAATCCACGAAGCTTTATACTAACAGCGAGCGATTATTAAATCCCTGAAAATAGTCCGCCCAACATGGCGGAGCAACAGTAACACATAAAAATTACAATAAAATAATTATCACTAATAGGCCTGAAAATACACAATGAAAACTAAATACAAACTGTGTACAACTCGGTGTGTAGAAAATTAAATACATAATATCTCAATTTATTAAATACAAACTTTGTACAACTCGGTGTGTAGAAAATTAATTACATAATATCTCAATTTACAAATTTCAGAAATTGACAAGAAAAATAATTATAATAACACGAAGAACAGTTTCTTGATGTACGGCGCCGTTCACTTAAGTGCGATAGTGTAGCACTAAGTTAGTTGGACTCTCTGCACCTGAGTCTCTGCTTAATTCACATCAAGTCTCTGGAGGTGAAACGTCGTGTTTACATACTGCGTCGTGAAATGTTCCGAACTATAATACAAGTGGATTGCTGGAACACAAGGTACGTAAGTGTTTCTATTGACGTGAAATGTTGAAAACTTAGCTGCGGAGAATATACAGATGTAAAATAAAGTCTATATATTAGTAGCTGGAAATTTGAAGTGTCCAGAATTCTCAGGCGACGTAAAAACTTGCTGGTCAAACCGACAAGGTCGGTTCACTACTTTGAGAAAAAAAAAATAATACTAAAACGTAACAGAACATAATTACGTTATTTTTAGACTGCTTAGAATACAATCGATTTATTATGCCAGTAATATACAATAACTGCTATTTTTGGAGCCGGTGCCAGCCAAGGTTAACAAATGCGTAACGAAGTAGCGTAGGCATACATCTAATTTAATGAAATTTAACGATGACTGCAATTTATCATTTCTTAATCGACACAAAACAGCCGCGCGGCGTTGAAAATAAATTTCCTGAAAATTCTTAAAAAACTACAGACACGCCATTTAGAAGCTCAAGCATTGTTAGTCCCATACTGAGTACGAGTTAAAAACTTTCAGTATTGACGATTTTTGCAGTGTATTTTCGTATTCCCGCCATACTAATATCCAGAATTGCTTGCAGGCATTCAACTATAGCCTAATTATCGACAAAAGCAGGTCACATGACTAAGCAAACCTAACTTACTCCTGCAGGTTACTTCATATAACCACATGAGTCACTGAAGATATGTTCTGAAGCAGCGTGTATACGGGAGCGCCACAGCGGCCAGTATTCGGGAGAAAGTGTTGTGTCGTGCTGAAATGTCAACTACTAGTGAATACAGAATACATGTTTACTTTGAAGACTGTGTAAACTGGTCAGTGAGAAGAAGCGTAGAGGCACAGGATGTTTCACATTATGTTCATCTGTAGTTTTATTTGCAGTTCGCCATTGGTAGGGAACCCAGATTATCAACCACTTTGGTTCACTTCCTTACGTGCACATGTGCAGCTGTGCCTCATGGTTATTAGCAGCGTGTCATCGTGTAGTGGCGTCTCTCATCTGACTGCGCCAATCAGAACACGGTTACTGCGAAACTTCACGTCTGTGATTGGCTGGCAGAACCCCATAGACGCCGACAGTTAAAAGCATCTAATAATTGACCTCGAAGCAGAACTGCAGCTGTGCACGTAAGGAAAGAAAACAAGTTTGTGCAAATATCTTCTCGTGAAAACTACAGATCCTTAGCCCTCCGGTACAATAGGAAATGTTCCAACTACATAAACTGTTACAATTTTCCGTTAATTTGCGAGTATTTATACGGAAATGGCTGTTTAATTAACGGAAACATTATTTCGTAACACAGTTATACATAATTTCGTTTCATTAATTAAACATATGCAAAAAAGCGAGAGGAAACTAAAAAAAATAACCGTACTCATTATTGTGCCTGCATATGCGAGTTTCTACAATTGGATCTAGTCACCTTCCGTAAATTAACGGACACTTCTGGGGAATTTTTTACCAACACTTCTCCGTAAAACAGCGTACATTATTTTTAACAGTGGCACCAAATGTTTGTGAGCGTTTTTAGCAACTGTTGTTTAATACTCCCTAGTAACATACTAAAAAATTACGCTGGCAATCGGTACCACTTGAAATAGTCTCATGTACAACGTTATAAATTTTAACGGAACTGTGTCGTTAATAAACGAAATAGTGTCCGTAAAAATCAAATACGGAAATGCATATAGTAAATATACACTACGGAATAGTACGTAATATGTCCATAAGTCTGCGGACACTCGCACGGGAAAAAGTCGTAAATTTATGGGTTAGAGAGCTGTAAATATTACGGATATACTTTAATAACATCACCGGTAAATCTGTTAATCTGTAGAAATGCAATTGCAGCATTACAGACATGTAAGTATGGTTCAGTTCCGTGTGGTGAAACTGTTGTACGGAAACTTCTGTTGGATTAGGGGATAAGTTCCCGTGAATTCACGGAGGTATCCGGAGAAAATTTTACCGGAAATCCCGTAAATCGACGGAGAAAAATTTTCCCACTGTACATGACAGAAGTTAACTGGAAGTAAGGCGACTGCCAAACTCCTATCGTAGGTACAGGCGGTTCGGGATAAATTGAGCACTCTAAAAAACCTTGCTAAGTTCTATTTCAACCAATTAGTATCTTTCCGCGCGTAACGGCTAACGACAGGAAATGTTTAACATCTCTGGAGACGTCAATTAATGTTTGCGCGTTTAAGATAAATTGTATAGTCGATAGAAAGCTATATATAGGACCCGGTAATTTCCACGAAAATATTTTTGCCCCACTTTGTTTCAGTCTCTTACGTCCGCACCTGCAGCTCAACTTCATGGCTACTGACAAGAGTGTTTTTGTGCAGAGTCGTTATTACTTTGACTTTTCCAATCAGCACACGAATAACTGCGACACATCACGTCTGTGTTTAGGGGCTTAGCCTGCAGACGCTGGGCGTTACGGCATCCAATCACTGACCACAAAGCAGAGATGCAGGTGCGCACGTAAGGCACTGAAACAAAATGACACAAAAAATCTTTCCACGAAAACTACCGAGCCCTAGCTATATAGTTTAACTAAAAAAGTTTATTAAATATATAAGAAACAAATATGTTGAATTCGGCTGATTTTATTTCAGCATTGTTGAATTTAAATAGAAAAATATACGGAACTACTTACGGCAATTCGTTGCCAACAATACAAGTAATAACAAGGTAACTATAGCTAATGTTAAATTACATTCAGTAAACGCTAGTGATTTTTTTTTTCAAAGGTTAAAACTTTAGTGCTCACTTTATCCCGAATGACCTATACAACTTTAGGCGGGGCATCACAAGCCATTTAGAATTATTTTAAAATTTCCCATAACTGGACGGCATTATGCAGAAAGGAACCAACAAAAGAACTGAGAAATTCAACGTCAAAGTTTTATCTGTGTATCTAAACACCGTATAAACAATTTTTTACGTGCTCTTATTTCCCGTCTTGTATTGCGAGTTAATACGTCATCATTTACTAAGACTTCCTTCGGAACCTCTCCTTCTACGCGGTATGACTATCTCCAAATAGATTCATTTGTGACTTGGTTTTTTCTGCTTAATGCCATCTAATAATAGTCGCGTGCTATAATACAATACACTGCAATAAACTCACAAATCACACATCCAACACACAGTTACGAAGCATTTGTGTAGATATATTTTAAAATCCTTAGTTAAAATACGTATCTAAAACATAACATTAGGCGACTGAATCCGGAAGTATTTGTAAAGTGTTACATCACTATGAAAGGAAATGTTCACAAATCTCAATAGAAAAAAATGCAACATTCGGAACTTGAAACTTCAACTCAACGGCAAGACCCGTGTTAACGTCGACAGCGAAGTCATTAGTGGCAGAACCTGTGAAAGAAAGAAATCAAAGAACGAAAAGGACACTGCCATGGCTTGTATTTCGGAGTAATCCTATTACTCGTAGGAAGTGATTTCGGAAAACTACGGGCAGTCGACATCAAGACGGGAATAGAACTAGGTTCCTCCCGGATGCGAGACCAACTGCGCTAAACCTCTCTACCTGCGCTTGAAAAGCGTTGCAGCTAGTTGCGATTATTATTTTTCGACGAAACTATTTAACGCGCATTATATTTGTATATCTACGACAAGAAAACACACTTCAAATTATGTAGCTACAGATTCAAAAATTCAGAACGTTTATTTAAGTCATAATTTTCGGGCCCCTCAAAATGGCCAAAAATGGCTTTTTCAGACAGCCGTATTTGTAAAAATAAAAACCGCACTCGAAAAAATACAACTATAGAAACAAGCTTTAGACTTTCAACTATGCTGCAGACAAACAAAATTATGTGGTCACCGCTTAAGGGCTTGGGCCCGAGTTTCTCGGCTTACGAGATAATAATTTTTTAAAATGCATACGAGAGTCAATATCGTAAAATTGCTTCGTAACTTTGTTGCAAATTGGGTTTACTATGCAATGTAATTTTTCGAGACAAACTGTATGATGAGTGTAGCTAATTTATCAATTAAAAGGAAATTTCGATAATTAATTAATTAGCAACTATTTTGCAGTCTTTTGACTCAACAAAATTAGAGTATGCAGCTTAAATCAGTAATAACAAAGTTACGAAGCGATTTTACGATATCTGCTCCCATTTCTGTTTTTAAAAATAATTTACATTAAATGCGAAGAAACTCGGTCCCATGCCCTTAAGGGCGCGGTCTACCGCTATTTTCATCACCATTTTAAATTTTTTATTGTTACGTGATTTTTTTTCTTATTTTAGACACAAAATGTGACTAAATTTGGCTCTTATGAAATTTTTTTATCTCTCATAGTTTTCGCGTAATGGCTTGTTAAAGTCATATTTTGCATGTTACCGTTTTAAGGACTACACTAAAATCAACTGATATTCCAAACTAAAAAAAAAAATCACAGTGGCTAAAGACATTGCAGGCTACAATGTCATGCTCATAAAAATAGAGAATAACAATTATTTGTGTTTTTAAAAAATGCTGAAACTGAAAATAAAAATTTTAAAAATTCAATAATTTTTTTATAATTTTTATTCTTTAATTTTATGAGCATGGTATTGTAGCCTGCAATGTCTTTATCTGTTGTGATATTTTTTTGAGTTTGGTATATCAGTTGGTTTTAGTGTAGTCCTTAAACGGAAACATGCAAAATATGACTTTAATAAGCCATTACGCGAAAACTATGAGAGATAAAAAAATTTCATAAGAGCCAAATTTAGTCCCATTTTGTGCCTAAAGAAAAAAAAAGTCTGGTATAAATAAAAAAAATAAAAATGATAATGAAAATTGCGCTAGACCGCGCCCTTAAAGTTGCATAGCAAATACTTGATCAGCTGGAATCTTGCACGCTAGTTCAGCGTAGACTCGCAGATGCGATGTGGCAAGGTCGCCCGTAATAGTACTCGCTAGTAAGATCTCGTCAGTAAAGTCAGTTTTAGCGAGTATACTCGTTTCTTCGTAGAAAACTGTTCTAGGAATATGTTCTTATAGGAAAGGTTTTTGTCTACAGAAGCCCCGTTTGACTTTAGCCCTATAGAATGTGTTTAAAGAGGTAAAAATCGTGAAAATTGCTAAAAAGAAAATATATATATTTTTTTGCTTCAGCGGTCAGTTTCCTTACGTTCCAGGAGTAAGGTGCAATATGACACATGTAGTAAAATACTTCCGCTTTCTAATACGTGCAATGATACACAGTTGCAGATCTACAACGCGTGCTATTGGGCCACAACGAGCGAGACTGGGACTTGGAAGTGTACCGACTATAAGGCTGACTGCTGCTCGCTAACCACGCGCATTAACGCCTCTAAGCGGGGGCCGCCGCGGTGGCCGAGTGGTCAGACCACTCGCCTTTCTTCTAGGCGATCCAAGTTTGATTCTTGTCGGGTTCGGTCCCCGGTTTTTCGAATTTGGTAATAGTGTCGAACGATGTCGTTGTCCGGCGGGTTATCTCGGGGATCTCCCGTTTCCCCCGCCTCTCTCATTCCGGCGCTTGTCCATTGTAGGGCCTCATGCCATGCCATCCTTCGAGGTACGTAGATAGCCTACGAGCTGCCAGTAATATAATCTGCATCCGGGGTATGATACCCTGGTCCCTTGGTATACTCTTCATATGATATGTATTATTTTATAGCAATGCGCTCATCCAGCATCTGTCTCCCATGAGGATTTATCTTCCGAGTTATGAGTTATTGAACAAGAAAAGGCCAAAGTAGGCAATTAAACATCACAACCGTTAGTATGAAAAAAAAAAAAAAAAACCACGTACCTAAAAATCGGCACAAATATTACTACGTAAAAACTTGGAATAAACTTTATCGAAATATTTGTTTAATATTTTTTGAAATCAACTACGTCTTCTGCACGTAATTTGAAGACAATTTGAAACATAGGTTTATGGCACAGCTAAATACTTCAACAGAAATATCTAGGATTTAGAAGTCAATACAAAAAAAAATTCTAGGTAATAAGGCTTACTAACTTTATAAGCAGACGAACGTTAATCGTAAATTCTTGCACTGGGATCAAACGCACGAAAATTTAAGAGTTAGAAATTTCGGCCACAGAAATCCCTCACTTGGACAAAATATTGGCTCAAAACGATGGAATAAACTGTTATATATACAGGACTGCTGTTTTCTGTCTTGTATTGGCTTTGAGAAACCTGATAGTTTGAATGAATGTATTTAACAGTGATTTATGAAGCACTTTCTCTTAACCAAACCCACGCTTATAGCACGTTGCTCATGTCATATATATAACAACGCTCGCAAGTTTTCTCCAGCATGGATAACATTACAGGAAGTTTCCATGCTGCAAGGCTGGACGAGTGAGATGTGGAAGGCGAAGGGGTTGGAAAGGGGAGAAGAGAAAAATCCTAAAATATTGTACTCCACGGAAGTTTTATGCGTTCAAGCCGTGAGAAAGTCGGGCCAAAAATTACCACATGCCAGGATTCCAATGGAGGAAGTAATAATTGGTGGCTAGTACATAACTTATTATACGTTTTACATACAAGGCATCACAATTTGCAGGGTAAGTAAGTCTTCAATTACTGTTACGATGAAATGCAACGTACAACAACTTGCAAATTACTGGGGATTACATATGTAAACGCGAGCAATCACGTATATACCTGTCTGGAACGACCAGTTTTACACTCAAGTTTGTAACAAGTTTGCCAACATCACATTCTGCGCAACGCCTGTGCAACGAAGCCAAAAATCCACACCCTTGATCCCCTCTCACATGTGAGGGTCTAGATATTACACTCACAGAAACAGAAAAAAATACTTATCTCGATATCATTCTAAAATCAGCACTTTACACAATTTTGATATTTTATTTTAGTTTCAAGAGTGCGCGATAGATAACTAAACGCTGAAAACATAAATTGATTCCTACGTTTTTTTCGAAGCCAATACGGATAAAATACTCAATGACAATTCAAGATAATGGTATTTGCCAACTTTATGAGTAAATATTTATCCAGAATTACTAATTCGTTACGCGTGATCTCTTGCGCTGCAGTTAAATGCACAAGGTTCCGGCGTCAGAGATTGTGCCTCAGAAGTTCGTAACACTGGAAACAATTTTGCTTAAAACGTTAGCTAAAACTATTGTCGACGATTGCTATACTTTAATTTTCGCAAATTGGATCCAAGAAACCTACAGTTATTGATTACTGCTTTTAGCGTTGAATTATGTACCACGCCCTCTTAAACCATCCACAGAACACTTTCACGCGAGTTTTTTTATATACTGCAGAATTCCGGAGAGGGGGAAGAGGATGGATGAGTTTGCCATCTTAAACCCTTGTTAAGTCCGTCCAAGAAGACATTTTGCAAGCATATATTCGTACGTAACGAACAGAGACGTGCAAATATAGCCTTGTTATTTGACAGCAGGCTATAATCCACCGGCCTGTATGTTATATTTAGCGGTGATGTCATTTTATGACGTAATATCTGAGTTAAAGGTGCATTGTACCGTTGCCTACGCTATTACTACACGTCGGGACAAGTGCTTCGAGAGTTGGTCTTGACGGCGTAGTTCCAAGAATAGCCGCTAGATTACACCTCTGAACTTCGCAGAAAATGAAACAGGCATGTAAGGGATGTCAACTTGATCATGAAACATAAAAATGTATCCACATCGAAACATATTTGAATTGAAGCATTTAAAAAGCGTAACATATTGAAAACGAAAATTCAAAAAAAAAAAAAAAAAAATGAGTAAGTCATTACAAATAGCCCATACAGTCAGGAGTGTGAAGAAGCATTAACAAAAGTCAAATAGAAAAACAAAAGTATCGTGGGGAGACATATAGCGGGCAGGACGTGAATCTTGCAACCAGGATCACATTGTGAAGCCGGAGAAAGGTTTTCGTGCCCCAGCCTGTTGTAATAGCGTAGCCAGCGGTTGTACCCATATAAACACCTTTTAAGTATTCAGAACCAAGTTTATCAAGACTAATAGAGGACCTCAAAATGGAGTACGCACAAGTAATGTTTTTTTAAATGCTATTATTAAGCATACATCACTCACATACGTAGATCAGTTTGCTAACAAACTTATGTCCTTACGGTTGCTCGGAAAAGTGGAAGTACCAAACATTGTTCATGTTGTTAAAATTACATCCTATGTTTTTTTTTTCGTGTAAAATTTTTATTCAGCTAACAATTTTCACGAACTACGATAAAAAAAAAGATACTCAGATATAAAATTTGTTGTACGTACATCAGGGTATTTATTTTCTGTGTGAATTTTATTACAGCAAAATTTACAAAACATACAGGAATAGGTTTGTACTGTTTTAATACTAGTAAACATACTCTACATGGACAAAAATACTTTAGTAGGTTTTCACGATATTTTAAAGTTAAAAAAAAAAAAACACTAACGACATTACAGTTAAAATTACTTTTTCAGCGTGAAATGTTTTGTTAGTGGGGCCCAAAAATTCAAAATTAATGTTTTAACATGCTATTGTTAAAAAATTTAAAAATGTAAAAATACTCTTATTTGAAGAAAATCTGCAACATAGACAGTATCTATAATTCGGCATTCATTTAAAATAAATTTAAAAAATTTATGATTTTTGACTAATCCTCGACTTAATACAATTTTATTAAAGTCGTCAAATTGCCAAAATTATAACAGTGTAAGCAGCGATCCACGAACGAAATTTTGCAGCACAAATATTTTTGTAGTTTGTTGAACAAGGCCTTAACGAACCAGTCCTTCTACAGTTTCTCTGACAATACGTTCACTATATCAATTATTTTAGAAGTTAAAAACATTGTTTACTCTAAAACGACAGCAATATTTAAGACAAAGATAACAATAGTTTTTTAAAAACATAAAACAAGCTTTATGCTGAAAAAATGGTTGAATTTGCTGCAAACCAAATAAAATTGTTCTTGAATACAGCTCGCTAAAAACTGTAGAACAATACAAAAAAATTAAATCTTATTTTATTTTAAAGCTAAATTTGTATACCAAAAGATAATCAGCATTAAATATGTTTCCTTTGTAAATAACACTTTTACTATATGTATAGTTTTGATGTCGAGGAAATACTGTTCATTGTCAAATATGTTATCACTTAATTTGTTATCTTTCCAAGTTACGATACTCTGGATGTGAAGAGATACTACCAACCAACTAATTTCTAGCTAACAACTAACACGACTGTTCTGGAGTGAAAGTTAAGCGTTTGCACACGGCCCAAAAAAAAAAAAAAGTAACTAATACTAAAATCGCGTGTAGCTAGAAGAATAAAGCAATTATTTTCAGAACTGGCGTCTTCATCAGCCAGAAGCTTGCTAATGAAGACGTGGTTGAGTGGAACTTAAGAAACGTTCGAATTTTATAATTTACCAACACCAATAACACTTAAGCATTAATATTGTAGTGAAGGCTGTAACAAACGAGTCATCCCAGTTTAATAAAATGCCAATAAAACACGACACTATGAGCCTTGCACGTAGTTATTTTAACGGTAATCACCACCACATAAAGTTTCTGAGAATATCTGACGCATAAAAACGAAAGTTAAAGCACCGTATCATTTTTTCTTCCAACACTTCGGGGCGCCTGACATACGCACAACCGCCACGTGCAATACATTATCGTGCCGCGGGTGGCTGGCAACGTTTCCCGCAGGCGTGTAAATGCACCCGACGCTATTGACATTGTTTATCTCGCGGATGTGTAGACACTGGACCAGATAAACTAGAGTCTTACTAAGACGACTCTTACGTCAAAACATTACTTGTCATTTTCAACAATAATGTACCTATATTGCGGAAGAAGCAGCAGATTTTATCATGCTTTGTGATACCCGAACATGGCGACTGATAACAGTCAGTCAACTGCAGTACCTGAATTTAGGAGAAACATATTCTTACACGTACCGTAATTCTGTTAAAACAGGAAAATAATCTAGTTTGGTTGTCGGTATTATCTAAATCGTAACTTCAACAATCCGTTCTGTAAAATGGGCAACCTGTGGAAAAAAAAAAAACAAGCAATTCCTTCTACAAAATATTATGTTGTTTCTTACACTGGATACATTTTGTATACGGAATAAATAGTACAGACGACCAAATTCAATTGATGTCTATATTTTAACTGAATTATGGTACCTACAACACTTTCTTTGCACGGTTCTAAGAAAGATCACGACGATATACACGTTTATATCGTTACTTGAAAGTCCAGTTTCTAAAAGTGATGTTTGAGTGTGGTGTAAATAACGCAAAAGTCATGTTTCTTCGTTGCGGGAAACCTCCGAGTTTGAAATTCAAGTTACGCGACGGAAGTTGTTTTAGGTGTGCGGTAAAATAAGCGAAACTGAGGTTTTTAAATAAATCATATAGACATACAGGTTTATATCGTCTTTGTTTACTTAAACGACATTTTTTCAGCTACACTTAAAATAAATATGATTATTCGAATTTTTAACAAAGGTTATACTACAAAAAAACATTTGTAAATTTAGTACACCGATTTATATTAGGGTTAAGAAAGTACGTACTGGGAAATTATTTCCCATCCATCAATGGAACCGTTCCTATTTATTATTAGAAAACAGTCACATGTATACTGACGTCACCATACTTGTATAGAAGCAATGTTAATCATTTGCTCTCCTTATAAGCTAAAGTATGGTATGTGCCCTGTACCGTGTATGGGTTCCATTATTATTTTTTTTTGCCAAGGTTTTTATAGTGAGAAAATATTAATGATTGAATATGCCAATAAAATAATTATGTGTGCTTTTATATAACTAATTAAAATAATTTCTTGACTTTTCTTACGTTTTCATTTTATTTTTTAAAAATATTAAAAAAATATATTTTGAAATTTATTTTTGGATGTATTGACTTGTCTTATTTGCTAGCATTTCTCGTCGACATATCATACGTTATTCAAACTCCAGATTCACATTGTGGTGTAAACACTTTGCCCAGACCGTAGTTTCAAAAGTTGGGTTTTCGCGACTAAATTTTGGGCGACGATGTAAGAACTAGATGTCAATATCGTGTGGTAATCCGCGGTTTTGTCCGACAATCCAGCGACAAGCTGAACATATTAAACGCTCTTATGATAAATCAATTTGAAGAATTATATATATATATATATATATATATATATATATATATATTCATAGCGAAAACGGCGTTGCCAGTTCAGCGGTCTTCAAACTACTTACTATCACGGAACGCCTAATCTCATAGGTGTGGAAAAAATTCACAATTCACTAGGCGTCTAAAAAAAAAAAAAAAAAAAAAAAAAAAAAAAAAAAAAAAAAAAAAAAAAAAAAAAAAAAAAAAAAAAAAAAAAAAAAAAAAAATTGTTAACAGTGATGCATGATTTTTTCTTAACTATAGATAATGGTAAATAAAATAAAGAGCCTGACAAATGGCCGTAGCAATGAGTGGGAAAAAAAGGGTTAGAGGGAGAATGCCTCCGGCTACAACCTGAACGGGGCCCCGGCCCCTTGACCTAAACTCTGAGGAAATATTGGATTAATTTATTTTCCAGCTTTAAAATATGTCTGTATAAACAGTGTTACAATGTTTATATTGCTGTAAGGGCCTGTAATTTACTTTACAACGTGGTTTACGCTATACGTACGTCAATTACGTTTACAATAATTAAAAAAAGTAGTTGGCAAATATTTGTATTACCATTTATATTCACACATTAGGGGCAGCAAACAATTCTGTGCTTCAGGTCCCCAGAAACCTTGCTGCAGGCCTTGGTCTGACTGTTTACAACAGCAAACATAGCAAACGCTAAAAATTCATTCCGTATGTATGTATATATAAATTGTGTGAAATTAGAAAACGTGACGGGAAATTAATGACAGTTGTAACAAAAGGTTATTACAATAACATGCGACGTGGATAATTGTCGGGATAAAATATTTCACTTAATTACAAACCGCCTCATACGCACTTAGCACGTAACAGCACGCAATGATAACGAAGAACACCACCGTAAGAGGGAAACGTACGTAGGACGAACCGACAGTGTGTGGGTAACGTACGTGGAATAAAAATTAGTTTAAAAAATATGAATTATAAGTTTACAATCTAATCGAAAATTAAAATAGACGGACATTACTAACAAATGCGAATGCGTGAAAATAAATCAAGTCAGCTTCAATTATAGGCTATAGACTTACGCCTCAAAATAAGGGGGTGGGGGCAAGAAACAAACACGTTACCGAACTCCAAAATAAAACAAGAACTACGCGAGTTGCAGCTCTAGGGTGCAGATGTAAATGTTTTACACACAATTCTCGCCAATACATTTTTGACATTGTTTTAGTAACTATAACACAACCCCCCTCCCGGTTGCTCCACAGAAAAATCCCACACACACAATTCTGAGTCGCGCTACGCTTGTGAGTGTTGCCAGATTACAGGATGTCCAGAAACGAATTCACAACAAGGATACCACGCGAGTCTTGGGCTAAATGGGAGACGAACATGTAAGTGGAAAAATGCTGTACGACATTTTACATGCACAATGTGGCAACATGGCGCTGTAGTTAGTTTCCTCTTACGCTCCACGGATATATTACTTATCTTACTACTATGTCCTTACATGCATATGACGGATGCAGGTTTAAATCCCGAGCAATCTAAACATGATTCTACGTTTACTTGAAGTAACATACATAAAATAATAGCTGGACGTGTTGCGCAGGAGGGGACTAACTAAAGTGCTACGTTGCCACATTGTGCACGTAGAACGTCGTCCTACAAGATTATGCCACTTACATGTTTGTCTCCAATTTAGCCCAGAATTCGCGTGGTGGCCATATTATGCGTTTGTTTCTGGATAAACTGTATATATTATTGAATTATTCATGTTGGTTTAAAAGGGCGAGAAGAGGACAGAGTCGAGAAGCTACACAGAATATATTCTTCGAAAAAAAAAAATGGGAACTAAACGTATAGATTTTCCTTAGCAGCCTTCCAATAGATAACAACTTAGTCTTTGCCTTAAATCAATCAGAAAATTAATAAAAAAATTTTAGTTATTAAAAAACTTTAAAGTTAGAAAATGTTTAGTATTTTGAAAGTTACCACGTTAATTTTCCGACGCGGCATTTTTTAGTTATTTAAACGATATCAACTTTGAAAGACTTATGCAAATGGAGTTCATGACTGGAGTTAGTTTTATGTACATACTCCATCAATATAGTACGTCCAAAAAACTAAATCCAATTACTTAAACTATACATAAGCGTGAATAGATTGTTTACTCAGAGAGACCTATAGTCTTAGTAAGTATTATATGACGTGGATGAATCAAAGGTACAACTTATCGGCATCATAAATGGTCAAAGTATCTTCCAGGCAAAAATGTTCGATCGAAATCTGTTAAAACAGTTTTTTTAGGATTGCAGTTATTTAATTTTCAGTTTTGCACACTGACATTCAAAAGACTGGAGAGTACGTTGTTAAAGCGTTTATTTATTTTCCATCCCATCCTTTAAAAAAAGTGTATTACTATTCGAATCTTCCTTAAAAATGCTTTTGAAGAGCGTTTCTTACACATGCTGTTATGAACCATGTAACCCTGGTTCTAACACAACGTTCAGTAACCAGGCCAACCGGCCAGGAATTCCATAATATTAAACATAAGTTGCTGCAAACTGCAAGGCAGAACTGCCCACTCCAACTGCGATACTAGTTGCCACACAGGGCGCGATAAAGGGGCGTGTCACGCTATCTACGAGGTCTGTCTGCCCCATATCGTCGCCAGGACCACTTCACTACCAAGATGCACCACGACGTCCAGATATACGACGTGCCGATCATCGTGGACGTTACCTTACATCAGCCTCGGCATCATTAACAAGATGGGACTGTCATCGTCCTAACTAAATTGAGTGGCTCTTAAGTAAGCATAAATGTGTCTAACTAATCTTGCTTCCCTCCGTAAAGAACATCGTAAATGTAATACAATAGTTTGTATATATTGTAAATTAAAGCCGTACCTGATATTTAGACTGTGAGTCTCACTTATATTGGCAGATTCCCAAATAATATACATTATAATAAAAGGTACGTTTTACGTGAATAATCTACCAATTACCAAACAACCAAAAAGAGTAAATTTTACGTAAACGTAACAATGCTCATCAGCAAAAGATATTTGCCGATTTCTTTTTCCTGTCCTAAGTTTCCCCAAATATAGATTTTGCAGGTTCGCGTCCAAGATGTTGAAATACCTACAAACTGCACACCTCGCCAGAACTCACGTCGTGACACGTTTCTGGGTCTACTCCAGACATGGCGACCTTGCGGGATATTTAGCCGACACACGCCCCCATAACCGGTAGCCAGATTTAGACTTAACTTTATACGCGGACTCTTTAAAAAAGAATATTAAATAGTTCAAGTCGCTGCCACTTTCTCCGCCGTCCTTTGAAGTATGTTCCACACCGCTGTCATGTTTATTTAAACATCTCAAAGATATTTCAAATCTTCATCACATAATTACAAATTCTGTACGTCAAATCAGTACATGATGCCTGTTAGCTGTAGGCAATGAGCCATAATTTATACTGCTTTCAAGATAATTATTTTTTATTCCTAAACGAGAGCAGATATCGAAAAACTGTAGCACAGTTTTGTTAAAAATAGTTTTTTCCATGTTGTCTAACTTTTTCCCAGACAAAAATGTACATGGATTTAGCTAATTAGTTCATTAATTCGAATTTTCTTAACTGCATAATTGCATGGAGCATTGTGTATTTTGTATTGAAACAATTATATAAGATGGTATAGGCCTACACTGTTTGTAACAAACATGAGCAACAGTTTTTCGATATCTACTCTTGTTTAGAAATAAAAAATAATTTTCATAAAACCAGTAGAAATGATTGATTATCACCTTAAGGGCGCCGCATGCCACGCGCTTCAGATACGTTATGATATGCGCGGAAAAACGTTTTTTTTAAACGAAACTATTCCGCAAGTTCCCAACGCACCAATATACAAAAAGGAAACACATCGGACAAGGATGGAATGTGTCTGTTAAGTGCATTAGAAACACAGTTTCTAAGTCCTCCAACATATCTAAAAACGGCCGTATCAGAACGCCGTATTTCAAAATGTACTAACCAGATGTACGTGAAACTCAGAATCCAGCACTAAACTTTGCTATAGACTTTCCACCAACAGAATTATATGGTTACCGTTTAGTATCGCATAGTAAACAACGGTTCGGCGGGGAGTCTTGCACGATAGTTACGGCGATGCGGTATTAGACGCGTGCTTCAAGTTCGCGTTTCTAGCATCGTCACTTCTGAACCTCTGACGCTCAAGTAGTCAGCCCTCTTAAAGGTTCTGCATACCAAGCTTTTAAGAAGGAAATCAACCTTTTAACACAAGTACTTAATGAACACATTTTAAACACAAATTGTTCGACGAAAATGTTTCATTAAGGAAAACTTCAAGACTGAGAGACTCCGGCGAATTTCATGCGTGATTGATAATACCTTAAATGTAATGTTAATATTATCACTTAAAAAATGTTTTCGGTGACAAATAAAAATATATTTCTAACATAATATTTCTAAAGAAAGTTTGCAATGATACGTTAGTTTTGGAAGTCGTTCTGTATCTCCTAAGTCTCTTGCCCTCATTTAGCAGGGAAACCGTTGGATTTAATTACATAACCGACAAATAACAACTGAATCACGAATTTGCAAAAGGGACGAAGTCTAAGTGAGTGATTGTGGATCTGGGAATAAAATTATTTTATCAATAATGGATAACATGAAAGTATAGTGTGTGTGATTAGTGCGGAAGTAATAATATTATAAAATAATCGAAACTCGAAGAAACTGGTATGAAAACAATTCCCTGAAAATACACACAGGAAATGCTTAACTTTCACAAAAAATCGCTTACATGAATATTATATCTGTACCCTACTAAATACAGGATTTAAATTGTATAATTTAATGAACCAATACAAGTGTACACGGGCAACTCTGTCAACCCATTCCCCAACTGACAAAATACAGTACATAAAATAAAAAATACGTCGTTAAAACAGTCGGTGAAGAAGAGGGAGCTGTTAGCGGCTTCTGGCATTGTAGATCACTGGCATCACATGGTGAAAGGAGAGAAATGAGTAGTAAAATATACGAGGGTAAGAGAAAGAGCACACTTTAATTACACATCAGCGAGGTACAAGAAAGAGAGAGCCAAGGTATGTATGGTTCAGTCACAGTGGTCAGTAAGGGTAGGCTCTGTATGGATAGCCATGGTAACCCAAGTACCCTGGGTAGCCGAGGGCGCCTCTGTAATACGGGCTGTAGGCATAGCTGGGAGCCACGTAGCTGGGGGCGGCAACGACCTTCACAGCGGGCGCGGCAGGCAGCACCTTGGGGGCGACGACGGGGGCGGGCACTGGCGCGACGCCGGCAGGAGTTCGTCGCACGGCGGCGTTGAAGCCGGACACAGGGTCGGAGTAGTAGTCTACAGTGCGGAGGTTGCCGTCGGGTTCTACGAGACTGTAACTGCCTTGGACGACATCTCCGTCTCGAGACTCCTGCTGGGACTTGCTGTCGCCAGTGATGACGTCATTCACGTCGTAGGAGAAGGTGTACTGTGGGTGTGGGTCGTACTCCAGGACTTGCTGGGCGGAGGCTAGGGCCGCCACGACGAGCACCAACATACACTGCAAGAGTCGCCAACAATAACAACTATATCCTTCACATACACATGTTTGTGACAGCAAACCTCCTGGCAGAAGAAACGTACTTCAATAGTCGCACCAACAATACCAACTATCCTCCGTCACCTATACCTGTCTGTGACAGCTAATCTCCTGGCAGGCGAAACATGCTATAGTTCATTCGGGATAACGTGAGCACTATAATATTTAACATTTGAAAAAAAAAAAAAAATTCACTAGCATTTACTGTATATAAGTCAACATTAGCAAGAGTTACATTATTGCTTGTGTAGTGAGTAGCACCAACAATACCAACTATCTTACAAAAAATTATCTGAGCCAGTTTTTCAAGAGCGGCTTTTCCAAAATCAAAATTTAAACTTTTTTTTTATTTTATACACACCGGGAAAACCAATAAGCACAATGAAATTAAATAATTCATATTGAAACTTGATATCACGGGCTACTGTTCAAAGTATATAAAAAGTCATTGCAATTTTTTTGGTACTTTTGAACTGCAGAAAAAATCCAAATTTCAGACATTATTTTAAAATAAAAAAGTACTTTGTAATGTAAGTGGTGGACACAGAATAGGGCGGCTAGGTCCACTAATTTGAAGGGCATCATGCACCGACAACATTACAAAGTAAACATACTGTTTAATATAAAGACAATGTTTGGTGGTTTATGATACTAGCGTGTCAAGCATTTATTACTTATATATTAGATTTTTATTTATTTATAGTAATACACATTTTCAATTACAATAACTTTTCGGTTAAGTTGTCTACCATGAGACTCGCGACCTCGTGACTACTCGGACTGCTTGTGATGGCTACGAATGAATCATGAATTGTTTTTGTGTTTGTGGAATAATTCTAATTAAATTTTATAATAATGGGGAAGATCAGGAGGTACCCCTGTTCTACAATTAATTGTGATTCTGTTCATTCACGAGCAGAACGGGCGTACAAATGTTATACTTTCCCCAAAAATTTGAACAGGAGGTTAGATAACGTATTTTTGTTGCCAACCTGTAAACTAAAAGTTTTTGTTTCTGAAGTTGCCGGTGAATGATGCCCCTTTTTTAGTGGCTCGTTGGTTAACATGGCCGTGTCCACTCTTGAATACTTTACTTCCTCTATGTTGTAATGGGATTTTATGTACTTCAACCCGCAACCCTTGACATACAGTTTCGAAGTGAATTACATAATTATATTATGTTTGTTTTTGCAGTGTCCATAAAGCATAAACACATTTATACTTTGAATATAAAATGCCAATATGGGAACCCTGGCAAGAATACTTTATTTTTGTTAGAGGAAAATTAACTCACAGGAATAGTTTACAAATATAGCAATATTTCACACAAATATAAAGTTACGATACTTCACCACTTGAAAATTCTTAACGTTGCCGCTTGCCCAGGTCATCAAACGGTGTGCATAGCTTCGGCTGTTACCAGAGAATTCAAAAACTGCTGAAAGCATATGAGTGATGTCTGCTTAGGAATAGCATTTAAAGTTTGTTACACGTGGGCATACCCACTTAAAGTACACAGCTATTCATTAAAGTATATTTTTTAGCAGCCGAAAAAAGCGTATATACGAGTTTCTGCGGTCTATTTTAGGTACGTAAATGTTGGCGCAAAAAAAATAATAATAATAATAATAAGCGTGTACATGTTTTCCGGACCATGTCCGACTCTCCACTCCGCTTAATGTCCCATAGTAAAAACAGTTCAGCGGGAAGCTTACTAACTAGCTCAGGGCTTGACACGTTGAGGAGATGCCGCATTTTACGCGCGCTTCGAGGTCGCCCTTATGTCTCCGTCTTTTCCGAACCTCTAGCACGCAGGTAGGCGCCCATAACAGTTAATGGACGGTAGCTTTCACCTTACGTTTGAAACACAGAAACGAGGAAGGCGATAAGTCGAATATAACATGTTCGTCAATTACCTCATCGCCTCTAGGCGCGAAGGACTAAACTAGCGTGCAGTGTTTTCGTAGAAACTGGTATTCAACGGGGCTTCAAGCGATGACCTTGGTATTATATTTGTAGAAAGTACGTGGTGAAGTGCAATGCAGGTTTCTATGATTTTGTTTTAAGGTTCAAGGTTGATATTTCCTCACCTACAGCAACGTGAAAAAGTCATTTTTAGCAGTTTTGAGGAGCTTGGAAATTATGTTTTCTAGTAGCGGACGGCATTTTAAAACCACTGTGAAACGGTTTGAAATGTATCTTCTTTTCGTAGATCAACGCATTTGAAACATGTTCAATAGTTGATTAAAAATAAAATAGGCTACTTTCCTTCACGTTAGAGCACGTCTCGCGCACCAGGTCCACTGACTCTTAAAACTTCTTCAATTCTAGACCTTGAAAGCGCAAAACATATTCCCTCAGGCGGCCACCTTAATACATGCACGTAAATACCAGGCAGTTACGCCGAGTGTATTACCTTGACAGAAGCCATCGCGAGGAGGTAGAGGTCCAGACACCAGGGATGCTGTGTGCAATCTGCTGACTGCAGGGCTGAGTAGCGGGTATTTAAGCAGAACTGACCACGCGGGATGATCCTACCACCTCCCTCCTGAGACTAGTGACCTTCTCCTTGAGCAGGTCAGCGGGAGAACAGCCCCGGGGACAGCGCCATACCGCGACACCTGCCGTGCCCTCCAGGACATCAGTTCCTCGCGGGACAGTCTGCGCGCGGGCGGCGACGCGACACGACGACTGTTCCTGCAAGGCGAGGGTCCCCGGACCACGCGGCGATACACTCAGTGGGTGCGTGTGACGTCATTTAAGGACATGCTCTCTTGTTTATACTGTTTTCGCTATAATTTTTTTACAGCTTAAACGAGAGCAGATATAAAAAAATCTGTTTGGCAGTTTGTTTGTCGCTTTTACCCTAAATTCTGAAAAGTAAATATGTGAACTTTGCGACTACGGAGGAAATTCAATTTACCTTGCTCCGCAATACAGACAAGACAGTTTGAATTTTTGACGTGAAATTCCAACAAAATATTAGGTCTAATATTATGACTTAAAATTATTGCTGGACGAACTGCGGGCTAATTATACAGTAACATTTCAACTGTTATGCTTGTATTGTTCCATAAGGTGAATGCAGATTCAGTACAGTTGCGAATTTCCACTTTTTTCCAGAATAAATAAAACAATATGGTGAGTGAAGGCAAGTCTTAGGATCCTGTCAGTCTAACTTGCAGCCCATGCATTTAAAAGAGAAAACATTGTTTAAAAAATAAATTCCTCATAAATTATACTAAGTCTACATTCATTCGTTTCCAATGAATTTTCGACAATTATTATTCTTTACTCTAAAGAACAAGAACCGTTTTCGTGAAATTAACTAGCTAACAGTTTTAATGGAAACTATTTTTAATTAACTCACTTATTTTTATTCAAGACAATTAGTAAATCAAATAAATTTTGGTTACTTAAATTATCAGCCGAAACAATATCCCATTTTTAATTTAAAAATTAAGATGACAAAATAAAAAAAATAAAAACATAACAGTACGACAGTTTTACAATATATCCTATCATTTTCCGTAAAAATATAATTAAAGGAAAATTAGTATCACGACTCTCAAATAAAAATAATTATTTGCAAAATTTCCAAAGGAACACCACCACATGAAGAAACTAATTTTATTTATATACTTAAAACACATAATTAAATTTCAAAATTTAGGTAATAAAATACGGACAAATATACTTTGTTCAAATTCTTCCCATCGCAAAATTACTGGAATCATTTTACGTAGAACACGCAAAGTTTCAAATAGGTATGTTCGTAAATTATATGTTGGTAAGTAATGTATTTCAACTCTGATTCGTAATTCTAACTAGGCTAACTAGGAGACATTGTACCCTACAACATATTTATGCAATGTACTTTTTTTTCAGTTTTGGTATGTCAGTTGGTATTAGTGGCGTATATAAAACCGTACAATGCGAATTTTAAAGTTCAGGAGTCATTTCGCAAAACTATGAAAGATAAAAAAAATTTGTAAGACCGAAATTTAGTCACAATTTATGTCTAAAATAAAAACATACCTGGTACAAATATAAAAATAAAAAATATGATGTTGAAAATTGCCGTAGACCGTGTCCTTCAGCACACCACGCGAATCATGTGCTAAATTAGAGACGAAAATGTCAATGCCAAAATGTTGTACAACGACTTTTCACGCGCACAGCGTGGCAACATTGCACGGAGAAAGTTCCTCTTGCGCTTCACATCCAGGTATTATTTAATGTATGTTAGGACAAATAAACGCAGAAACATGTTTGGAATGTTCGGGATTTGATACTGTACCCACAATCACACGGTCAGAACTGTAGTAATAAGTAAGGTATCTGTGCAGCTCAAGGCGGGACTTAATCCGCGGTGTGTTGCCATGTAAAATGTCCTCGTATAATATTTAGCCACTGACAGTTTCGTCATCAATAAGGCCCGGGAATCACGATGTGTGCTCATACCGTCGTTTATGGACATCATGTATGTATCTCGACCCGACTTAAATGAAAATCGGCAACTGAACAATTACTGTTATGTCTACTTTATTAAATAGGGCACATTTCTTACTGGATTACAAACAATATGCAACAATCCCTAAAATGCTTGGCAGGTAAGATTTAACTGCGACTATTGTTGCTGGAACACAAACAATACGGCCTGGTAAATATCACCGTATTTACTCTTGCATTTTATTCGTATCGTTTCGAATGTTTCGAATTACTCTGAGAATATTGGTAGATCCTACATGATTATCACTTTTTTTTTCTCCAAAGATATGAGCGTGACGATAAATCCCTGTAAAATATCGTGTAATTGTAAGTATTTTTCACTGCCATAGCTTCGTTAGTCCGGAAATATTCATTAATCTGTATGGGGAATTTTTTTTCTTTTCACTAAACATTTTAAATTACTGCACTGCAGAGGCAAATCGTAACCATGTTCAAATACAAGCAGAGTAAGGCCTGACTATAAACTCTGAGGTAAATATTAAGCATAGCTACTCGTCGTATACCAGCCAAAATAATGATTTTAAAGGCATAGTTTAGTTTCGAAAAAATGTTTCTATAGTGGTTAGAAGTAGTCGTACGTAAATAGAATTGCGATTTAAGTAATTTGAAATTTCCGGATTACGGTTAGGTTAGTTCAGGTTAGATTAGGTTAGATCACCTGAAAACGGAAAGCTTCAGTTAACCGAACTAATATAACATAAACTAAACAACAAAAGCGATCCGGGTTCGATTCTCGGCCCCGGGGAGATGACATTTAAGGGCTAGGGCCCCGAATTTCTCGGCTTTCGAGAGAATTATTTTTTAAAACCCATACCTATGCCGACATCGTAAAATTACTTCGTAACTTTGTCGCAAATTGGTTTTACGATGTCATGTAATTTTTCGAAACCAATTGTAACTGGCAGTGTGTCATGTGCACATCGGCAGATGTGCTTCATGGTTATTGGCAGCGTGTCTTTGCTCAAACACGTCTCTCATTTGACTGCACCAATCAGAATAAGATTGTGACTCCGTACGTCTGTAATTTGCCAGGCAGAGAGAGAGAGTTAAATCATCCAATCACAGACGGTGTAACAGAGCAGCAGATGTGAACATGACGCATAGAAACCTATTATTGCAAAATTATTTTCTCCATAAAATCGTGGCTCAACGCATAGTCTATCGCAGCATAATGCATTCTAATTGTCGTACGACACGCGCAGAGCTTACTGCGTGCCTCGTAAACAAAAGTCCATCGCGCTGCCACAGGGCTTCTTCTTGCACAGCTGCAATCACGATTCAGACTACGGTATGTTGCGGCAGTTTATCGCCAACCCCCAACTTGGAGAACCACAGGTGAACGAGGGGTGACATGAAATGAACTACAGATGAAGCAGCGATGACGGAATGCAAGGGCGGCGGGGACAGGAGCACCTCGAGTACATACTCTGACCAGCGTCAACGCACGCCCCGTTTCCTACAAGGAAGATCGGGAGTGGCATAGTCGGGCAGCGACGTATCTAGACTTTCCTTTGCCCGGAGCAAGAATTGTGATTTGCAACCCCCTCCTTTACACACCACTTTTCTCATCGGTCCAATCATCCCAACAGCAATAAACGTTGTCTTGCATACGTTACTTTGCGCTCGCGTAAATAACAGTATACAATTTTAGTAGAAATACATACAACCTGTACTTACAAACTTCCATTAGCAGTGTTTTAAGTGTGCATTCTAATTATAAATACTGTATTTTTAACAGTATATGGTGTTCCAAGGTTAATAAAAGTACAAAACTAGTAAAAGTATTAATATTGGTAGATATTGTATATTTTTAAACTCATTTTCATTTCATTCTCAAGCACACCATCTAACACGGCGCTCGGGCCAGTCAGCCCCAACCCCCCCTTTTCTGCTTCACCCAGATTCGGCCCTGTAGTCGGGAATGAAACCTTCATTCCCGTTGTTCATGAAAGCAGTTACACGTATTAAGAAAACCGGTACAGTAGGAAAACACGCAACGTCACGGCAGAAACAGGGCAAGTTTTTTTTTAATTCTGAGAAAATGATGGGCAAAATTACGTATAGACGACTCACGGTTGAGTGCGTTTAAAAGCTCTTGATTGATTTATTATGCCTGTGCGCGCTTTGTACATCAACTTCATTTTAAAATTAACACATTAATGACGCGTACAGGCTGATGATATAGCGACACTGTGCCATGGTTAGATATAATTACTATTTGTACCCAGTTCCTACCATAGTGGTCAAAACGACAGGAAGAACATTAAAGTAGCCACCTACTTTGAATTTCACACTCGTAAATTCAACAGAAAAACAATTTCCATAATTAGTAGCCAAAATCACTGTAGTTATGTGTGTTTATTCATTATTATTATTATTATTTACTTTTTAAAATTCCAGATCACCACGAGGACTTTGTAAAGAAACTGAATGAGTGAGAGATAATGTTCAGCGATTAACATCGAAGTCTTCAGCGTTGGTGAGGGGTGAAATGATGTATGGAGCGGCGCCAGAATGAAAGAGCGGGCGAAACTGAAGATCCCAGAGAAAACCGCCGACCAACGGCATCGTCCGTAACGATTCCCACATGCTAAAATCCGGCGACCGACCCCGCTTGGAATCAACATTGCTATAGCAAGCTTCATTCAAGCTTGCAGCAAATACTGTGAGCAAGCTTGCCACAAGCTTGATTTTGACGTGCAGCAAGTCTCGTGAGCAAGCTTGCTACGACAAGCCAAAATCAAGTGAAATGTAAGCTTGCCACATGCTTGCAGCAAGTCTCGTGAGCAAATATGCTATGGCAAGCAAAAGTCAAGTGAAATGCAAGATTGCGTTGAACCGAATTTGTCGGTTTGACCGGCAAGTTTTTACGTCGCCCGAGAATTTTGGACACTTCAAAATTTCCAGCCACTAAAATATTGACTTCATTTTACATCTGTATATTCTCCGCAGCTAAGTTTTCAACATTTTCACGTCAATAGAAACACTTACGTACCTTGTGCTCCAGCAATCCACTTAGTTCGGAACATTTTACGACGCAGTATGTAAACACGATGTTTCGCCTCCATAGACTAGATGTGAATTAAACAGAGACACAGGTACAGGCAGTGCAGCTAGCCTCGTGCTACACTAGCACTATCGAGCGACAACGGCGGAACCTCAAGAAATATTCCCGAGGACTGTGTTAATATGATTTTCCCGTGATATTGTGAATTTCTGAAGGGAATTGTTTATATAATTAATATTGTTCTTAGTGAGATTTGTAATGTTTGTATTGTGTTTTCATTATGTTATTCCAGATGTCCTAGTAATATTTGATTTATTGTAATTTAAAGGTCGTAGTTGCTCCGCCATGTTGGGCGGACTATTTCCAGTGATAATATTCATTCTCGCTTCTTGTATTTATACTCGTGTATTTGTCGTATCGGGGTTCAGTCGGCTTCCAGTGAAATGTGTCAGTCTTGTTATTCGTTATTGTAAATGTGGAATGGGTTGTTATGCTGCAGGACTTGTACTTGATTAATTTTCGGCGCCTGTTTAGTTATTTGTTATTTTTTTCTTGAGTTGAAGTCCTGTAGCATAATGGCCCAAGTCCTAGTGTTTCGTTCGTGTTTTGCTGTTCGTGTTTTTTTTTCTCTTTTTTGCTTATTTATTCAGGTTAACTTTCACGTTCGGGTTTTCAAGTGTTTAACTTCTGGTAACTTCTATCTTTTCAGCTTTCAGAGAGAGAGAGAGAGAGAGAGAGAGAGAGAGAGAGAGAGAGAGAGA